>CANUEP010234221.1:0-229178 GCA_947857235.1 Jatropha podagrica
CCCCCCCCCCCCCCCCCTTCGAGAATAAAATACAGTTTTTTTCAGAGTAAAATTATGTTTTAAACGTGGTTTTCCAAATTATCCATGCGTTTCCACATTTTCTCACTTTTGTTTCTGCGCAAGATAGCTTCTTAGTTTACCGTCGGACTAAACAGGCCTATTACCTCATTTAAATTCTTTCTGTGCAAGGATTAAAGTTGGCTACTCATTAAGCTATATAGCTATATATGCACTAAGCTACATCTTGAAACGTAAATTTGGCTTTAATTCAAAAATCTTGTATACTTTTATTAATTATTCCCGTTAAGAATCTCATATCCCTTAAATACTAAATCTATCAAGCACGCATAAGGATGGGAAGCTAGCTAACTAATTAATTAATTAGTATTAATCTTTTTGGATCAATTGGCTCAAGTTTGAGTAAGCCCAAATCATGCATTTTCACTTTGTGGACTCTAACTACCCTCCTACCTTTCATCCTTAATAACTCCAAAATGATTAAGGCAGGTTTATGCTTGTTGGGGGGAAATAATATGGTAAGACAATTTTTTGAAGTTGAACCACAGGCTCTTTACATTGAAATACAAAAGAATATCACTATAATCTGGAAGAGAAAACATATTAAAAGGGCAAACAGATCCAATTTTCTTTTTGAAAGAAACTGAAAAAAGCAAAAAAAGAACCAAAAAAAAAAAAAAAAGCCTCTGTATTCCTCTTCCTGGAGCCCAAACGATCCCTTCCCGCAGCTTTCTTGACAGCCGATTATGGCATCAATTAATTTGCAGGGCAGAGCAGAGATGATTGTGGCTTAATGAATGTAACGAGTGTAATCTAGTGATTTACTATACACATCTCTCTATAACAAAAGAACGTTAAAAACAAAATGGAAAACGAAAAAATCAATCTTCTGCTTCAAATTTCAAATACAAATCACCATGCACCTCCTACTTTCTCTCTGTTGCTAGAAGCTACTCCTTTCTTGAATGTATTAGCTAAGACCTGTTATGAATAGGATTGGATCCTTTTCTTACCCTTCTTTTGCTTGATCGATATGGATCGAATGCCTTGTTTTGATTAGAATCTGTGCTGAGAATACGTTGGGTGGACGATGGAACTGCCCCCGGAGTGATTTTGCTGTGTCTGATGGCCAGGTCTGTACTTGTTAAGCCATGAACTTTAATATTTTGTTCAACTGCTAAGAACCCAACACAGATAACAAGAACAACAACTCTATGAACACCAGAAGCCATTCTTTCTACTCTCAAACAAGCAACAAGAGCACTTGTTTTTTGTGCAGAGTTATAATGAGATTGTGATCTTTCTTCTGTTCTTATGTTCCATATATTCCTGTAGATATATCGGTGTTATCTATCGAGTATCGGATTTGTAGGGCCCCAAAACACCTAGAGAATTTTAGATCCACCCAAAATTATATATAGCATATTAATAAGGCTGCTGTGGATGAAAAAAGGGGTAGGAAGGAACAAAACAATACCCTTGAGAAGCCAAGTATCTTTTCCTCTGCTTTTATCTTTTAGAACAACACAAATAATCCTCAAGACTAAGTTTTTATGAACTAATAACTAACGGAATTTTGTTGGCAGTTAGTATGAAGATCCTGAGATGGGGGTGTTTTAGGAAATTAGCATTCCTTTGGTACTAAGAAAAGAAACAAACCATTACTTTAAGCCATTAAGTTGTAAGATGTCTTCCCACTTTAGAATTCCAAGCTCTATTCTCTATACAACAAAAATAGAACACTTGTTGGCTTCTGCTGCTTTGTGCTTTTCTTTGGGGCTGCCAAATTCTTAATTCCCCGTTCAATGATTCAGTTCAAATATTTATGAAAACCATCTTTTCCTTTATTGCTCTTTTTCTTTACTGTTGCTGCTGCTGCTGTTCTTATTTTATAAATCACATGCAACTTGGAACATTCTAAAGCATATTGTTCCCTTCCACTTTTTTTTTTTTTTTAAATTTGCTCATCAATTTTTATTTTAGCTTGAGATATTACCACTGGCTATGGTCCAAGCAATACAACCACAACTTGAATGTGTTTATTCTCTTCTTTTTATCCTCCAATTAAAGTAAAAGAGCTAAATGAGTTGTTGCTTTCTATTTTATTTTATTTATGTTCTATGAGATTTACACAGTACATATAATAAATAAAAAATAACTACAACATGTATGCATTTCTTCATATTGAAATGAAGTTGATTGCCAAGCAGGATAAAAGGACTGACAAGCGGGGCCCTATGCTGGCCAGTGGTACGGGTTTGTACCATGTTCAATGCTTATATATACATTTTTATGTTGTTTTAAAGTTAAGTTGCCATTAGAATTTTGAATCTTAATTATTCCTTTTTGCCACTAATTCTTTTTCTGATAAGTTTGCATCTTTGTGTTTGATAATCACTATTCATTCAGTATTATCATTATCTATTTAAACTCCGATTTGTTGTTTGTTTGAAAGTTCATATCCATGACTCTGATTTGGATGGGATACAATTTCAACTTAGTAATTGAGGAGTAGGACACTTCTCACATGCAGATTTTAAGCTCTAATGCAGTAATACCATATAACTTTCAACCTAAAAATGATCAAACTTATTTTGGTTACCGTTTTCTCATTATTTGTTATTATTTTACAAAAAAAAAAATTACTAATTGATTTTCTCATTTATATAAAAAATGAAATATTTCGGATCGTCATCATCATCTTGTGAAGAGTTACATTAATTAATAACTAAATTTTATTTTATAATTAAATATTATTTTGAATACAAATGATTTAATTTCAATTTTACTATACAATTTGAGCATATAATTTAGAAGAAGTAAAAGCGTAAAAAATAAAATAAATTGGCCCATGCAGGTCTCGAACCTGCGACCTTCGCGTTATTAGCACGACGCTCTAACCAACTGAGCTAATAGGCCAATTGATTAAAAAATTCTTTTATTTCTTCTATCTTTGGAAAAATGTATGATTTTTTTTCCCGCTTTGTCTGCATTATCAATTTTAGTTCTCCAAATGTATATTATTCCATTTTGTTTTTATACACAAAAGAATAATTTCCTTAGTTGTCAGGAAAGTTACCCTTCTCTAATTACTGCAATAAATTTATCAGTTATTTTTATTACTCGAACTTATATTAAAAAAATCATTGTCTTTTATAATTTGAAAATAATTTACTTCGTTGAAATATACTTCTTGAAAAAGGCCCAAGATTTTGGATTACCATGGTCTTGGAGTTGACAGGAAGTTACTTTTTTAGGCAAAAGGTCCCAACTTTAATTGCAGCTTACAATGAATAAACAATTGTCGATTAGTGTTCTAAAACTCCACTATGATTTGGTACTTCATCAAAGAAATTCAATAGTTTCTCAACCTAAAATGCACCGACCTGCGTGTAGCAACTTACGTTAATATCATTATACTCCGACAAAAGAAGGAAAAAAGATGTGACGCTTCATATAGTACAAAAGCATTATTTTGTATTGAAATAAAAACACTTCTGAATTGCAAAGATAATTTTGAAACATTGGCATAAGTGCGGAGGAGAAAACAAACAATTTAAACAAATTACACAAATACAACTGAAGACAAATACAGCAAAGTTAGGTATCAACCAACTTCTCAAGCTCCCCATGAGGTGGCATCATATATACATTAGGGATGGGAAAACCAGACAAGCGTGCCACTGAGAACACTAAGACCTTCTTTAATTGGTCATCACATGCTAAATTTTTCCTTGTTTCGTTTAAACAAAAACATTATTGAAATGGGAATTCTCTTCTACTTATCTTTTCAATCAGTTTTTCTTTATTAAACAGGCTCTTGGTGTGCAGCTACATGAGGTCCTGATGCTATTGTGAACTGCAGACCCCTACGTTGTCCAGATTGAAGCACAAATGCAACTTGTGTTGCTGCTAACGCTGCAGCCTCCTGAATCATCAAATTATGGTACGAAAGTTTAGCATGAACCATAAAAGGTGGCAGAGTGAAGGTAATAATATAACGGAGTAACAACTGAAGAAGATACTAACTTGTCTTTGCCTTCGACGCTGCAAGATGCTGATGGCCCAAGCCATAATGTAACAGGGCAAAAGAAAACCAGCTGCTCGTAACAGGAAAAGCTGCCAAGGACCAACCAGTTCAAAAGAATGATGAATAATATGTCCGTTCAAAAATAAACAAACATTCGAGCAAGCGTATGGCAGAGTGCAATGGATTAGAGTGTTAATATTTCTATTATAGTTCCACTTACTGAGAAAAATGTAGACACATCATCATCTCCATCAGTGTCTGTAACAGTCAGTGCATGCCGCAAGAGTAGAAGAGCCATCAACTGGGGAAAAAGAGCAGAGTAAGCATTAAAATCAAATATAAGTTTTACAAAGGTCAATGAAGCATGAAACCTATATAATAAGAAATGACAATAGTGCGAGAAATCATAAATAAAAACGGCATTTTATCCCAGGTGGCATGTCCAGGTGCCCCACATGAAGTCTCCCTCGTATAACTTAAGTAGGTATTCCACCAAGGTTAGAATATAAAATTTTTATAGCTTGGTGAAAAAATAACTGTCATGCAGAAGAAAAATAAAACCTTGAATCTATGGGGCATATATAATGATTAAAATCAATATCTTTCTTCATTACATCTAACGAGCATTCTATTTAATACTATCCTTCACATTTCTCATTCCATAAAATGGCATGCAACAGAAACATTGCAAGTTTATAATTGTGTCTAATTTATTGGATAAAATTATAAATTAAAGGGCTCACAATCAGAGCAGCTGAACGGCAAAATGCAGCTCCACTAGCATTTGAAGCAGCATACTCATCATACTCGGCCTCCAGAAAATGGCGTTCCGCTTCTGCTATCGCCAATAGACGAGGATCACGCAGATCCAAAGGAGTGCCAGAGATGGTCCATCCTCCACTAAGAAAAAAAAAATGTGACTAGCATGATGTGAAAATCATTATTTAAAAGTAGATGGCATAAAATGATATCTTTAGAGCAGATCCCAATGATTCGATGAGCATTCTTGATGTGCATCAAATATCTTCAAGAAAAGCAAAATTGGCAAAAAAAATACAGAAAAATTTCAAGGACATAAGAGAGACTTTTGACCTACCCAATATCGATTGCAGTATCTTCAGTGTGAGGCGGACGAGGTGGAGCAGTATAACCAGGTTGGTAAGGCTATACATCAAACCCAAAAAAAAAAAGAATCAATTCCAACAGATGTATCTATAGATTTATAAAATAAATCAGTTCAAAAAATTTGTCAACAAGTAGTGACAAGCACTATAATATAATTCAGTGTACAGGAGCAGCTAGTCCAATCTAAAAGATACATTCAGAATTCAGATGATTACCACCACTTCCGTAGATTCTAAACAATATTCATGAGGAATCAATAGTATAGTAAGATAGCAACAATATGAGCACTTTCAGTGCAAGGACTTGAAGGATATTTTATACAACTGGCCACAATTCACTATTGTATATTACATAGAAGAACAAGATGATAGTTCATATAAGTGAAAATATGCAAGGTCATGTGACCATTCTTAATTAAACTAAATTAAATTCTAATCAAGCATGAAATACTTGAACAATGCTCAATAAACATACCTGATGGCAAATCTCACAAGAAATATCACCTTTCTCATTACACCAATGCTGAACGCACTTCCTATGAGCATACTGGATAGAAGAAATAGCAGCCATTAGTAAATGTGGAAAACATATCAGGCAAAAAAAATAATAATAGTAATAACAACATTAGCAGGAGTGGAAAACTCTATTTCATATGAACAACAATTCCTAGTTGAATCTATAAAAAATTGAACTGCTGACCAATCACTTTAGAATGGATTCTATTGAAGTTTAATCCAATGGCAAATTAACTAGATTCCATGCTAGATTGCAAGACAGATTTCAATCTAAACCGGGCAGATGATAGATTGAATAATGTAATGGGCCATTCCAACGTAAATTCCACAACGTCATGTTGGTACCATACTTCTAATCATTGTGAAGACTGCAATTACAGGGCAAGATATCGGCATAAGCATCATTAGGAAATAAGGATACAATTATCTGGTTTGAATTATGTCCTAATAACACAAAATTAGAGCAAATATATAAATCAATTCTCCAACATAACAACAGCTCCTAAACATCGAACAAAAAATTAATGCTTCAGCTCAATAAATGGATAACTAACATTAACCAATAACCAAGATTCATCATTCAATGTTGTAACTTGCAGTCACCAGCACCAAACTCAACGTTGACAAATAAAAATTAAAAATTTAAATTTAAATTTAAAAAATAAAATGAAATAATTAATTAAGTTAGACCTTGAGGCTGCCGCTACAGGCACAGGGAGTCTCCATGTTGTTAACGGAATCCTCCTCCTGGCAAATGCGACACTCCGCCATCTGAATCAACGGCTTATCCTCGTCGTCGTCCTCCTCGTTCCTCTCCTTCCCCAAACCAGTACTATCAGTTTCCCCATCAGGCCGAGAACAGGAAGGCCCAGCAGCAGCCTCTACAGGTTTGTGATTAGCCTCCACCTCCACCGGCGGCCTGATCAACCGATCCACGTACAGCACCACGTGATCACTCATTTTCAAAATTGAATTGCTCCTCTGCGAATCCCCTTGAAAGAACTCAACAAAAGAATATCCTAAATGAAAATATGGATCAATCGCAGAAAAAGGTGAAACATTTAAGACAATGAGAGTCTTAGAAACCTAAGATCACGCTATTTCAAACAGCGGATCGCAGGTTTCTCAGAAATTTCAAAGAAAGAGATTGAGAGAGAGAGTGAAAAAAAGGAAAATATAGATATTTCTTTTCTTACCTGTTAAATTTTTGTATTTAAGCGAAATGGGTATGCTTTTGTTTTTTTGTTAGAGAGAGAAAAATCCGCGTTTTCAAAGGATGGGATGGGAACACAGAGAACATTTAGGAATTACCAACCGTCAATTATAAATTTTTGGGAGTTTTTGTTATTTTGTGTTTTTGCTTTTCTCAATTAGGCCTAACTTGGCATATTTCAAAATGTGGTTCTTCCTCTGCGCAATGTCGTTCATCCCTTCACTTTCTTTTCATTTTTTTAAAATCTACCTTTTTTTTAATCATAATTAATATTAATTTAATAATTAACTATTTATCTTCTATAAAAATTGAAGCATATTTGATGATGTGTCATAATTTTAAATTTCTTTTTTCCAATGATTAATATTATTTAATAATTCAATAAGAATTTCAAAATTAGGTTTCAGAATTTTACTACTGATGAACTTGTATTGGTGGAAATATTCTGTGGACAGTGACTCGTGAATACATTGGTGTAACTGGAAGAAGCTTGCTAGAAGAAAAAAGATCAAGGCGGACTACTATTCCAACTGATCCAAGCAAATGCTTCCCGATTGGAAAGGCGGTGTCCTGTATTATTATTCCCTCTTTCCTAGTTTCTTAGAGACCACCAGGCAGAATGCTTATACTGAAGCTTCAAATCAAGCAGGAGTTGCATGGCTATTGCGAGATGAACACGGCCAGAATAAGGGAGGTAAACTTTCTGTTTGTTATTCATGGCTATTACGATACAGACACATTAGAGTCTGGACACACAATTTTTTGCCTTCCAAACCCTCCGATCTATAGCCATCTATTTCCGTCAGCCGGTCTGTTTCCTCCTATCTAAAAACGTCTTACCATGGCTCCTATAACCAATTCCCTCGTCAAAGGCAACTGTTGTTGACAACGGTTATCCCATCCAAGATGGGCTTGTTGGATCCATTTTTCAAGTCCAATTGAGTAATTGGGCTAAAAATTGGTTTAATTTTTGTTTTTTTTAGGGTACAAGGAATTAGAATTCTCAAAGTTAATGAAAATTTTGGATAATGAGAAATAAGGCATGTTGGTGCACCACAATTACGGGAGACTCTTATCCCATCCATCATCATGTTTTGGAAGGCTCTCATCACAAGATATTTTCCTTCTTCGAAATCTTATCTTCTTGTTTTGTTATGAAATATATTTGCATAAAAATAAAATTAAATGCTTGTGGGTGGATGCTTTATCTATCCACCACCCCAATTAAATTCCAAGATAAATAAATAAATAAAAACATTAATTACCAAATGTGAATTATGTGATATATATATTAAGTTGGGCTGTGGCCATAAATGGTGGGGCCTCATCATTAATGGTCAAGAGAAGAAACCATTTGAGTTTGGGGCGGCCATTAGAATTTAATAAGTACAATTTAATTTGAAAAAGAAAAGAGTGTTTCGGATTTATTAGAAAAGAAAAGTATTGGGAAAATTGCACTTATTTTCCTGAGAAAATGAAGGGCTGTGGCCATGTTTGGACAAAACGCGTGCTTTATTGACGATGGCATGATTGTCAGAGTCTTGTTCCAATCAATTAAGAGTATTGTTCTAATCAATTAAGAGGGATTTTTGACTGTTTGGGTCCAATTAGGGTTTTGGTATTTTGTCATTTAGCGTCTAATTTTTTTTTAAAAAAAACAGTAGCATATCTTTAATTATTATGACCCATAAGCATGCTCTTAATCTCTTGTCATGTCAAAGTTGAGAATAGAATTAATGCCTTTCTCTCTCTCTCTCTCTCTCTATGTATCATTTCGTATTCATAAATATTTTTTAGAGTAATAAAATATTCTTTTTCGTTTTCTATCTTGGATTCTAATCAATCATGATTGGAGAAGATTAATCTCCATTTCAAAAGCATTAAACGACAAAACAAATATCACATCTTTACCACCATTTGCGATTTGCCATTGTGCTCATCCACATGCTTGCTTCTTCTTCTTCTTCTTCTTCTTCTTCTTCTTCTGCTTTTTCTTTTTCTTTTTCTTTAATAATATATATGCAAATTAATTAGAAATTAATAGATTAGACATGGAGGTCAGATAAATTTGACTCTTGTTTTTCATTTGCTAACTTAGGACCCACGGTATCCACTCTGTGTTTTCAAACATAATAATACAACACTATTCACGTATTCAACCATCTTCTTTTCTTCTGACGTGAAAGAATTATTTAAATATGTAATTAACATTTTATTATTATCTTTGACCCATCAAATAGGATGATAAGTTAATCAAGAAATTTTTTTAAATATTTAAAAGATAATATTTTATATGGGAATTCAAATCACCAAGTCAATAAATTTTTTACATAATAAACTTTTTATCGAAAAAGTTTTTTACTGTGAATTTTTAAAACGAGATTAATCATCGACCGTAAAAAAAAGAATGCTTTTCATAATTAACGGTAATTAATGCGGCTAATAAAATTAATGGTTAGTGGTTACTCATTGTGTCAGCAGACTGCGTTACGTGCAGCCGCAAAAGAATGCTTTCTTTAGAAAACACGTGTTGAGAAAAGGGCAAAACGATGATTAGGAGTAATCCTAAAACAACATATTTTAATACGTCATTTTTACAGGTGTCACGCAAAATTTGATAAATTTAGTATTATTTTTTCTTTTTTGGTAAAATATTGCACTCCATCTCCATCCTGGAAGGCTTAACGACCAGCCTGCAAGAGCAAGTTAGCTGGTGCGAATTCATACAAATATCGAAATAGAATTGTAATTTCAGATTTAATTTTATCTAAATGACGATCTACGCGCCAGTATGACCAGTGTTTACTTTGTATATGCTAAATTTAGCTCACCAATCCAATTCAAAGGGGTTGTGAAGGGCAAACCCTACTTGTTTCAGTTGAGGAAAACAAAAAATTAGGGCAATTTGAAGGAATTGTCCACTCAGAGAAGAAATAGCAGCAGCAAATTTCGAGAGAGAAGGATACAGTGGAGACGATTTTTGTAGCCATAGATCCCCTCTATGACATGCCCTGTCGTGGAGACCATATTTGAACGGTGCAGGTGCAAACTGTCCTTTGGTACTAAGATCTGAAACTATGTATGTGCCACGTGTCCTTCTTGGACTGTGTTCAGGATCCTGCCCTTAATTTTATACTGCGATGTCCAAAACACCCAATTCCCTGGTGAAAATACCTCCAAAATCCCCTCTCCTAATATTAGAAAAAAGAAAAAAAAACATTTTTGGATATTGTGGAGTTTTCATTACACAGTTTTACTGACCCTCAATCTATGTATTTATAAATACTGAATAAAGCTTTAATATATTTGTTAGCAGCATAGCATCTGCATTTCATTTTTAATATATATATTTTTTCCATTCACCAATTGGAGTAGAAATTGCTCTCAAAACTTAACTATCCCCACCCCACAAACCCACCAAAAGTCCTGTATGATTAAGCCATGGACTTAACCACAAGAAACCCTCAAACCAAAACTCCCGACTCAGATACTGATACTGAAACCCCACTTCAGACCCACCTTTCCAGAGCCTTATCTCTCACTAATGGCTCCCCCTCATTTCACCCACCACCGCAAACGGTGGTTTCTTACAAAGAATGTCTCAAGAACCACGCTGCTACTCTTGGTGGTTTAGCCTTAGATGGCTGTGGTGAGTTCATGCCTAGCCCTTCTGCTTCCCTCTCTGACCCAACTTCCCTTAAATGTGTTGCTTGTGGTTGTCACCGAAATTTCCACCGCCGCGACAGCCTTCAACAACCACCGCTGGTGGCTCTTCACTGGAGTACTTCGAGCCCAAGTCCTGGCCAAACGAGTTCAGGACCGAGTCATAGTGATCCAAATTCGCCGGCTTCACCGATTCCACAACAGTCTGTTTACCCATCTGCACCGCATATGCTTTTGGCTTTAAGCACGGGTCATTCTGGACCGTTTGAGGAAAATCATCATCATCATCAGATGAATCATCCAACGGTGATGAACCCACATGGGAGAAAAAGAGCAAGAACTAAGTTCACTGAGGAACAGAAAGAGAAGATGCATGTCTTTGCAGAGAAGTTAGGGTGGAAAATGATGAGAGGAAATGATGAGAAGATAGTGGAAGAGTTTTGCAGTGAAGTTGGGGTTAAAAGAAATGTCTTTAAAGTTTGGATGCATAACAATAAGCATAGAAAAGAGAAGGGTAGTTGTGATATTAACAAGAAAATTGTTAATTTTAACAGCGACAGTAACTACGGTAGTTACCAGATTGAGAGCAAAATTGCTTCTCTTGATGATGGGTCTTCTCCTTCTTCATCTTAATCAAGAAAGAAACAGAAGCTAGTAAGTAGTAAGCATGGAGATTTTTTTTTCTTTCTTTTGTGGTTCTCTTTCTTGTTTTTCTGGTATTTTTGTTTCTTCCTTTCTTGATTAATTAGTGATTAGTGATCACTAATTACTGACGATGAAGGATCAGACATTCAGAATAGAAGCTAGGATGACAATTAAGGGAAAATTAATTCTCTTGCTGATCTTTATTAATGATTAACAATCTGGGTATCAAATTTTTCTTTATTTTTCTTTCTTTGTTTGTATAGTTATAATCAAGAAGTAGAAGTATGATTAATTCATTACTAGCTAGGCATGGATGCGACTGATTGGCATTTCTGGTGATTATAGCTATAGCTTTCATTAGGCAAGGGTTTTCAATTTCTCATATATATATATATGATCTAATTAATTGCTATTCATCCATATTTTGTTTTGAGTTACAGTTTCCCAATGGGAGGTAAATGAAAATTGAAATGAGAATAAAAACAAATAAACCTCTCTCTTTCTTTGCTCTCCATACTCATATTGTATCTTGTACAAAGCTGGAGCCTTATCACTTTTGGGTGCAACTTGTAATGACATGTTATCTGCAATAATGTCCTTTTCCATTTTGTAGAGGGCAACTCTACTGTTTCAGAATATGCACCCTTGTCCTATAGGGATGATGGCTCTGTCCTGCTCTGTTCGGGTTTGGTACAACTTGCTCTCAGCTAAAAATCCCTCATTTGTTCTTTTTTTTTTTTTTTCCTTTTTTTTTTCTTTCTTTAATTTGGACATTTTTGTGTTTATTTGGTTGTTACTATAGTTGAAAGGAAAGTTACCCTCTCGCCTTCAATACCCATAACTCATTATAAGCATAGAGGGTGCTTTTAGGGTTTGAAGTGGTGAGATAATTTTTAGAAAAGTTATATTTTTATTGATTTGATGAGTTTATATATCGGATTTAAGCAAGTTTTATCTTGGATTGTATAAAAACTGGGTCTAAACAATTATTTATTATGAATTGTATGCAAGAAAAGAGACATTATTGATTGGACAAGTATGGTATTAGTAGGAGAAAGGTATAAAGAGAAATTAGGGAAATAGTAATCCTGCTTCAAGGATTTATGGCATGTCTCTGTATTTGGGCAAGATATTGTTAAAATAGGCTTTAAAGGGAAGGTGGCTTTTTTGCTTAATCCATGTTAGGTGACATAAGCAGTTGGTTTGAAGGAGCATTACCACCTTTCCTTATTTGGGCGGTTGATGAAAGCGGCAAGTTTTGTTTCTTTCTTCTTCTACTTTCTAATTATATATCGTAAAGCTGCTTCAAACCCACTTTAATTAATTAATTATTATTATTTTATTAGGACTCCCTTGTGATGATTATATATGCCTTCAAAACCTACCACATGCGTTGTATCCTACATTGTTAAAATACAAGCCACAAGAATGCACGTGATGCATTAATTTATCTTTTTTTTTGTTTCGCTCACTTACGCTTCTTGGGCCCCAGAACCGGCCGCAGGTCTGATTCTGGATGAATCAAATCAATCGTTCTGGGTGATCCAAATTAATTATTTACATCAAATTGTAATTGAAGTATCGACATTGCTAATAATAATATGATTAACGTTATTCTTGTTCACCGTAATGGAAGTGTACAGTCCATTTCAAACACCCTTCTGCTACCTTAATATCTTTCAGTTGCTTTTGTACAAAACAATCAAAGTGCATTTCATAGATTCAGCTTTGAAAGCTCAGTTGGGAAGAATCTGGCATGTCTCTGCAGAACTTACAAGTCATACTAGGAGGTGTCAAATGCAAGCAGTGATCAGTTCTTTCTTCCAACCAAGCCAGTCTCTTTTCAAAACTCAATACCCCGATATGCATTAGTCGGATATCAACCTGCACAACCCTAGCACAAGATCGAAGCAAAATGTAATAATCTGCGTGAGCAACATAAGTCAAGGCACCGCCACCCCTCTTCCTCGTGTAATGAAGGTAATCAAATCTTTTGAGTTTGGCTCTTGGTGGAATGTAGCAGAATCTATTCTCTTCCATGTCTAACTTAAGCCGTCTAATGGCTTCTTTCCCTTTAAGTGTCTCTTCTGAGTCTTTGCTGCATTCTAAGTTTTGATCTTGCTGTGCATCATTGGAGAATCGGTCATTATCCAGACTCTGCTGTCGGCTATATTCAGGGAGCTCGGCAGTACTGCTCCGACTACCAGCAGATGGATTGTCTTGCCATCCTTCTCTAACTTCCTTCGTTTCCGACAGATTTTTAACAAATTCATCATCATTCCTTGATCTCTTTTGGTTAAAAACAGTATTACTTTGCATCCGAGTCTCTTGTGCCAGCTCAGACTCCTAATATCGAAAGAAGAAAAAAAAAGAAGGTTGAAATCAAAGTTTGCTATCCACTATTTTGATTCTTGATAATAACTGGGCAACATGCAGTTTTTACTAGAAGAAAATATCCCACCAAACAAGAAGCAATTATTCCAGAACGTAACAATGGAATGCAACTTCTCGGTCACAATCTTTGATTTCAGGAAAATTATAAATTATTAATGTACTATATTTCAAAATCTAATCGAAGCTAACTGCACAAGTCACATATGGCATGGAAAGATAAGAAATCATGCTTACATGCAGCAGTACATATTAAGATATAAAATTAGAGTTTTACTTGCATCATAATAATAACAATATTCCTCAAGACCGCAGTTTAACACAGCAGCACGGAATTTTCAACTTATCATTATTATTCTTCATTTGTTGCCCTTTATGCACCTGAAAGGAATAATAATATGATGAACTTGATAGAAGACAGAGGCAGCTGATTGTATCAACACAATACTGGTACAGATACATTTGAGCTAAAAATCTATAGATTCCAATGGACCTTAAAAGGCCAAGGAAGATAATAACAATTTATTGAGATCCCTAAGAAAAAACTTTTAGTTACATCTAAATGATAAAATTGTTAGTATTCCAATGAAGTAATTGACTATATTTAGCACATTTATATCCTAATCATAAATTTTAGAAGTCAGAACTCGGAGATAAATATCAGCAAGAAATCTTGCTCTCCAACCAAGATGTTATATTCCTTCCCCATGAAACTTACATTCAATTTCGTACTTCATTATTTATAAGTGTTCTAATGTCCTCAATTTTTTAGGATAATAATCAAAGAACAAATGTTGCAGGGTCACAAACTGGAATCTATAAATTAACTCATAGGATTAATCTGAAATCTACCATGAGATACGAAGACTAAATTTTTTCCGAAATGACATAAACTTTCAACATGACCATACATCTGAAAATAAAGATGACATAAACATTCAGTCTATAAATTAACTTTCCTCAGATTAATTAATATTACCTGTTCATTCTGATAGAAATCCCATAACTTATCCATTAATTCTTCTTCCACTCGATAATCTGTATGTGAAGGTCCTGCTCCAGCAAATACCACGTCCTTACAATATTGGAGGTATGAGGGTAAGTCCTTTGCAAACTCTGCAGGAGCAAAACAGGAAAATTATGAGGCTGGGAGATTACAGCAACAAGAGCTTTTCTAGAGCATGAGAGTCAATTATAAAGCAACAGCCAAGCTTCCAAGTAATTACCATAGGTGTCAACAATCTTGGTGTATGTCACTTCTAGATGGTGCAGCAATAACTCTGCGGAACCCAAACCAGGCTTCTGTACGTGTGATGGACTTCTAATGAATTTTTCACCAGAATCATCCATCCTGTGAAGGAAGTAAGCAGAAAATTTTCCAGCATCACCCTTCATTTCAGAAGTAAACATAGAATCTGATGCACCTGTATGACGAGAACTGGAAGCAGAGCACTCACGACTCAACAAACTCCTTTCCCATGCCCCAAAACCATTTATGTTATAGAGCATTCTTATAGCCACAATAAGTATTGACATTACACAGATCCGTGTAGGAAGCCTAAGCTCACTTGTTGATAACCATAAATCTGGGGGCATTGACCATTCATATATGCGGAGTGCATGTGGAAGAACTTCTTCAACTGGAAGAGAGAGCTTCTTAAGATAGCGAACAGCTATTTTGTAGAAATTCACTGGTGGTAAATGTAAACCTACTGACTCAGCAATTCTCGCCGCCATTGGCTCCAAATTCTGCACAGGAACTGTTTGAGAAGGCCTAAACATTAGGCTTGAACTAATAGGACAAGCAGCCGAAGCACGTTCAAAGCGTTTTTCAATTTCAACATGAGCATCAAAGTATGGAAGTTTTCCTTCAAGCGACCACTTAACTATATCTGTTGGCAAAATTGCTTCCCTAGCAACATGACAAGACAAAAATGAAATAGCTAGAGAATGAGATAATGGTATTTTCTTCCTTAAACATTGAAACCATACATTCACTGCACGCTGACCATATGCGTTGTGAGGCTCCTTTCTGTTACGAGGCCGACGATTTGCCAGTTTTCCTGAAAAGGAGGAAAAAGAAAAGACATTCATACAAAACTTGACATCTAACCCCCATTATACAATAAGATATCAATATTCCGCACAAACACAGTGAAGCTAGTGCAAAAACTAATAAACGATAATTCTAACAAAAAACCAAAAAAGCATAAAGCATATAAACATAACTCACTATCATGTCTATGTGATTGGATTATTTCAAAATTATAAAAAATTTCAAATTCCATAGTAACAATAACCATTCCTTTTACACAAAATTCATAAAAACCAAACTGTAATGAAAAGATTTTAAAATTCAACAATTATAGGGCATTCAAATAGTAATAAAAGCTTCAAAGTTTCTTTCTTTACCTACTGATTGGGTCTCGGATTCCAGAAACACTTCATCTGCCCAGCCATCCTCATAAACCCCAGTGGAATGCAAGTACCTTAACCAAACAGTCCCAGCAATTCCACAAATCAAGGGACTTGCATTGAATTTCTCTACCAGAGCCTCACACTGCAACTGAATCATCCACTGCATCCCCATCACATACCTAAACCTCACCTCATTGTAATATTCCTCATAACTCAACTTCCCATTGGCACGCGAGCCGAAATCGTCAGGCTCCATGGGCCCCATCCCGTCCAAATTCTGATTACTATAGTTATAATCGTTCTGCGTTTCTCTCTTCGCTTCGATTTTAGTAGCAGTTGTATTGTCTTCTTCTTCTTGCGTGAATCGGAGCCAAGCATGAGAGGACGTGTCGTTTTGGACATGCTGGGGCAGGCGTGGACGTCGGGCGCTGTAGAGTATACTGCCGCCGTCTGCATTGAAAACGTCATCGTCGGCGACGCCGGTCAAGATGATGTCGTCGGCCTGGGCGCCGCACTCCTGGCAATAATAGAAACCATCGGATTCATCAAGGCCGACATGGCCGCACCTTCTGCATGCCCATTTTTCTTCTCCTTTGTGGTCCATTGATTGATTTGGGTCGAGAAATTTTCGCAGCTTTGCTTAGGAACGCTGCGTTTTGTCCTAGAGAACAGCTTGCAATACGATTACTCGATTAGGTTCACTGTGGGCCTACGACTTGGAATTCGTTATTGCCTTTACTGGTTTGATTGGGCTTGAAAAGCCCAAGTCATCTTTAAGTGTGCCTACAATAAGATATCCCATTACCGAATGACTCGTCGTTTGGAAGTCGGAATCAATATTATCATATAAAATCTCTTTTTTTTTTGTAAAAAAAAATATATATATATTATGACATATAATTTTTTCAAAAATGAAGCAAAATTTTGAAAATGTTTGTGCTGTAATAAAATTATTAATAACGATTTAAATGAACACTCAGTGTGCAAAAATTAATTTGACTCTTAAGATTTGAACCTGCCTAATTGTTTGTCACAATTTCACTTCTGAAACGCAGCAAACACTGTCAAATTGTGATGTTCCAATAGCCGGGAAATGACAACCACCGCCGGCCTAAATGTTGAGATTTTCCTGATGATAAAAGCCGGCAATTAAAGTTAATGATGGGATTATTGAAACTAAAAGAAGAAATGACCCTTAAGTGGACTTAGTTACTACTGCAATATTATATTGGTTGTGGAATCACGAGGGTATCTAAGACATTGGTGAATTAAAGACCATACCTTTGCCAATTTCTTTCTACAAAAGCTTCACAAAAATTTCATGATAGTCAACTTTTTAATTTCTCAACTGTAATATAAAAATGATTGCGTGTCAACGAGATTAGTGTTAATCATCATTAACTTATGCAATCAATTTGTTTTGGTCATCTAATTTCATTTTAGGTCATCTATGTACTGATATCAAAATGATGAGATATAAATTGGAAACATGCATTTTAAAGAAATTATACTGCGATGTGTGACATAAGCTCACGAGATCAATTTTCTTCCTTTCATATATTTTTAAATATCGGTTTATCCTTTTCAAAATAATGAAAAATAGAATTGATTTTACAGATTTCACTTTACCCACTTTCCAAACACTAAGTGATAGTATTTGCTTTAATAGTTTGGCCGACAAGGAAGAAAAAAGGAAATAAAATAGAAATTAGGTTGATTCATAACTAATAACTTTTTCGATTTAATTCTCTATTTATTTTTTATTGATGATTTTAATTTAAAATTTCATTTACAAAAATACATTAAAATCGATAAAATTTTATTTATTGGGATTTCGATGGAATGAAATGAACTTAAATTTTAAATCTTTTAAATAAAAAGAGATTAAATGTACAATCATTTCAAATTTTGTTTTCATTTGAAGAAGACAATTGCTATTAAACATCAAATGAATCAGAGAGTGATAATTGAATTTGAAAAAGAGAAAAAAAATATATAGTAAGGACCAAAATCCACCTGCAGTAGACTTCCTCAACCTAAAATGTCCCCACAGACAGAAGCTTGAACTGAGTCTGAAATTTGGACAATAAGAAATAGGGTGGTAGTTGGTGGTTTTCAACATACATACATGATATGTATAATACATGCCAAACATTTTATTTTCTCTTTGGAGTTTCCTTAAACCCTAATTAACGCTCCAAACACCACCGACCATTTAATTTTTTTTTTGTCAAAAAAAATTGTAAATGAAGTAGAAAAAAAAAAAAAAAAAAAAAGAAACCCCACCTTCACTGGATTGACTGACTCACTGTTTTAAACGTGTCATTTCACAGAAAGTACATTCAATCGTGACATTTAATACTAAAAGTCGTATGGCAAATATTTTTACACGTAAAAAAATTGAAAAAGATTAATTAACAAATTGTGGCATTTATTTAATAGTCACTTTATCACTTCAGAGTTCGAAGTATTAAGATCGAATTACCTCTTAAATAAAAAATCAATATTTTTAATAATTAACCTAAGCAATAATAATAATAAAAAAAAAACAAATCTAAGAAATTTCGCATGGCTTGTACTTATAAACGTCGCTTTCTTTCATGAGCTGAATGAAAGGAATATCTCCTTTCTGCCATAAAATCTCGCCACTTTGATCGCGCACACAGATGCCTAATTTTGTCTCCACATATTTCACTTTCTATACAAGTGGGAAGTCCACTATCAACTACGCATTTTCGATGGAGAATTTTTATTTGTGTATGACTCATCTGCCATTTCTATCTTTGCTTCCAATTTCAGAAAACAAGCAAAGATTGAGCTAAGAATAATGGGTACCAGATTCCTTTACACGATCAGAACCCAGTTTGATTTTGTAAATAGTAAATTATTTGAAATCGATTTTGTATATGATGGTATGTATATTGTATATGATAGTATGCATAGAGTCACAAATTTTATTTGGAACTATGCGTTTTATCTGTTTGGATTGTTATTCAGACAAATTTTCAGGTAATTCTTTGTTTCTTTTTCTTTTCTTTTTTTTTTTTTTTTGTGTGTGTTGTTTTAAGGTTTTTGATTGATTATCGTTAGTGGGTTGTTTTGATTTTGTGCCAGGTTTCAGAAAGGTGAAAACTTTGAGAAGGATGAATCTCATCAAATTGGTTCAAGTTGGTCTCAGGATTCAGAGATTGTTAAAAACGATGAAGAAGAAGAGAACTCTGTTGCTATGGAGACGAATAGGTATGAATTCTTAACCGGGAAAGGTATATATGCATTCGTAGAACAACCAATGACCTTTAGATTTACGGTTCACGAACTGTTCGTTGATTCAAATAATGATGCAATTGTTAATACTCCGATAAATTTTGATTCTGGAGGCTTCGTTGATGAGAATTTCCCGGATGTTGGATTAGATACAGAAAAGGCGGAAGAGAAAACAGAGGTAGCAAGGAATTTGTTCAAAAGTTTTGTTGTTGATGAGGTTTCAGAGGAGAAACAAGAACATGAGAAATTAATTGAGGAGGCGAATTTTGAAGAGGAATTTTTTGTTTATGATTTTGTGGTTAATGAAGATATGGATTCTGGAGATCATGAATTGGAATCAGAGAAAACAGAGTACACTGTTCAAAGTTTGGTCCTTGAAGAGGTTTTAGATGAGCCAGAGGTGAAAATATCAACTGGGGAGAAGAATTACGATACAGAACAAATTCGTTCAACCACCGGTGAAATTTTGAGTGATGGAGCTGTCAGTGAAGTATTAGAACCTGAAATTCCTGTTTGTATCAATGAGGAGAGGGCAGAACAGGTTTTAATTGATGGAGTTGGACTTGAAAGTTGCATATTGGTGGATGAGGAGAAGACAAAAAATAAAAGCGAAACGGAAGCTGTTTTAATGAGATGCCAATCCAAAGCTTCTGACGATGAATATATAGAATTACAACCCCAGAAGCAGAATTCAATTTTAGTGGATGAGGAGACTCTGTCTACGGAGGAGTTTAGAAAATTTGAGGACAAACATGAAGAACAAGAATTGATGGATGAGAAGACAGAACCAGAATCAGAAGAGCACAATTCTTCAAATTGCTATGCCCAAAGTGATGCAGATTACATGTTGGAGCACCAAGAGATAATAGACCAGCTAAAAATGGAGCTTAAATTAGCAAGAACGGGGGGTCTGCCAACTATTCTGGAAGAATCAGAATCCGAAGAATTGGAAGCTCCAAGGACAGTACAAGAATTAAAGCCAATGAAGATTACCGACCAAAAACATGAAAGCAAAGATTTTTTAGATGGGATTCAAAAGGTGTACAAGAGCTACTCGGACAAAATGAGAAAATTGGACATCCTGAACTTCCAGACCATGCATGCACTTGGTGAGTTTAGCCATATAATTTTACCTGTCTTCTTGTATTAGGTTAGGGCTAATCAGATCTTAATATTTGGATCAAGAACATCTAGTAATCATAAGATTTTTGTAACTGTTTAAATTATTATTAAGTCTGGAAGAGAAAATACTATATTTTGTTAATACATCTGATAATTTTGCAGATTTCTTTGACCAGAAGAAACCTTTTATGAAAATTATATTGAATAACATGTCTCCATCTTCTTTATTTTACAATTTCTAATAATGTCCCTGTAAAGTTACCAATCTCTTGTCTACCATAAAGTCTTTATTGCTAAAGGACCTACCTTTTTCTCTTTGCCCTTTTTTTCTCAGAAACTTTAAATGAAAGATATGCAATTAGAGCAGAAATTTATCATAATAATATTAAAGTGCTTTATGTCCCATTTCCAGGTTTACTTCAGATGAAAGACACAGTTCAGTTTCAGACAGCTCGAAAATCATCGGTCCCAGCAATTATGTCAAGTCTTTCCCAGAATTTATGGTCTTGCAAAGGGTTTGCAGTAATTGATCCGATAAAGAAGGTAATTGCTGATATGCATGGAGATTTTGAGACCATATATGTTGGACAGCTTTGCCTTTCTTGGGAAATACTTAATTGGCAATACTGGAAAATTCAAGAATTGCAAAACCTGGATTCTCAAAGATCCTATCAATATAATCAAGTAGCTAGCGAATTTCAACATTTTCAAGTACTGATACAAAGATTTCTAGAGAATGAGCAGTTTCAAGGTCCTAGAATACAAAATTATGTCAATAACCGATGTGTCCTTCGCAGTCTTCTTCAGGTTCCCCTAGTTAAAGGTAAAAAGACTATTTATATATCAACCATTAATTTATTTTTGAGCCATTATCATTCATTATGTTCAAGTAGCTGTAATTTCACTGCAGATGATAGTTTCAAAAGCAAAGATGAAGAAGATAAAATTTCAAGTGAAATGCTAAAAGAAATTATTGAACAATCAATGATTATCTTCTGGGAATTCCTTCGCGCCGATAAAGATGAAAGCAGTATGAATTTATATTCTCATCATTACCAAACTCATCATGTTAATCTACAAAACCTGGTTGATTCAGAACTGTTAACAGATATTCGAACTGATTTTCAAAAGGTAAGTTCTTTAATGTCTAAATTTCGTTCTAATAATCATTTTAGTCATTGGAATTAATAACTTTCTTATGATGCAGAAGGAGAAAAAGCTCAAAGATATACTAAGAAGTGGAAATTGCATAGTGAAGAGGTTCAAAAAGCAAAAAGAAGGTCAAATGCATGGGATTCATACACTGTTCATAGCTCAAGTGGAAATGAAATTGGTTTCGAGAGTACTAAATATTTCAAAATTAACAAGAGATCAATTGATTTGGTGTCATGAGAAATTAGACAAAATTAAATTTTGTAATAGAAAAGTTTCTGTAGAATCCTCATTTTTGCTCTTGCCATGTTGACATGGATGGTGATCAGTAGTGAGTGCTGCCATTTTGTTGCCGTAGATAAATGCATTTAAAAAGGGCTTATACATGTAATTTTACACGTCTGATTCTTTTTTTACAAGTTGTAATTTTGATTTGGATTACTGGTTCCATAATAAGATCCACCTGTTGACTAACTACCATACTTGTTGGATTACTTTTTATTAATTAGTCTCTAAGCCTTAAATTTATTAGATTTTAAAATATTTTAAATTTTAATTATATTCAATTTATATTTTTTTAAGTAAATTAAAATATGATAGTATTCAAAAAAATTATTAACTTAAAAATATTTTATAAAATTATTGATTTCATGCTGTTAAATATTCAAATTTAGCCTTACTCTCAATTCGACCTAAATAGATTTATGGTGTATTTTTATATTACTACAATAACAATCATAATAAAAATAATAATTTGAGAGGAAAAATTTGTAATCAGAGGACTTGTCCGATAGTTCTGTCTACTTGGGCCAAAGCCCATTTAGAAATCACCCTTGTTGTAGAAGTCATCGAAACATTAAGGGCCTATATCTGAGCCGTTCCTTGTCATTGAGCTGCAACCGTAGGATCTAGGGCGACAATCACTGAAAATGAAGTCCCTTTTATATCCTCACTCTACCGGCCAAAATCCTTCTATGCTTCAACCACCCCGTAGAGCAAGCAGCATCCACACTCTAAATCCTAGGAGGGAGAGAGAGAGAGAGAGAGAGGGAGAGATTAAAAAATGGTTCAGCGACTCACGTATCGGAAACGGCACAGCTATGCCACCAAGTCGAACCAGCACCGGGTCGTCAAAACTCCCGGTATCATTTCCCACTCAGACTTTCTCTGCATATGTATTTTAGATCTGATGTCAAGTTGTTAGCATTTTGAAATGGGCGTGTATGTGAACAGGAGGAAAGTTGGTTTACCAGACCACAAAGAAGAGAGCCAGTGGCCCTAAATGCCCTGTTACTGGAAAGAGGATTCAAGGGGTATGTCATTTTTGGCAATAAACATGATACTTTTCTTGCATGGAAATTGTGTTCTTTTTGAAATTTCTTTATGCAGAATTGCAATTAATCTTTGTTTCCTAAAACATTTGTGTGTCTGTGTGTCTGTGTGTGTGTCATTTGAATGTGGAAAAGGGAATACCTGGGAAAATGAGGTAAGAGAGATTGAATGCTGCCTTTCGTTTTCTTTATTTTCTAGCAATTACCAAAATGATAGACATGTCCCAAATAGTCTATTTTTGTTTTTTGAGTGTGTGAAGAGATTGGATGATATTTATTGGTTTTCTTTTTGCCATTCAAGTGAAATGATGAATAGAAAATGGTATTTTGGTTTCTAACAGTGAAAATTTTAATGTTAACAGCAATCAATTAGTCTATGTTATGTTGCCTTTTATCAATTGCTCTAAGGCGTCATGTATACTGGCCCATTCATCCCTCCCCCATTTTTCCTTTATATGCCTACAAGTGTGTATTGGATGATCTCTAGTCAGTAGTTAAATGAGTCTAAGTGTCCTGCCTATTATCTGGATGTGAAAAAATAAATTATTTTCTGAAGCTAGACATTGGAAATTTATTGTGCTTAATATGGATCAACTTAGTTTACTGTAAAGTTTGGTGTAATTTGTGAGATTTTCAACTGTCTAGTTATCCAATGAAGTGCGTATTCTCATTTCTGCTAAATTGTTGGTTGTCTGCAGATTCCTCACTTGAGACCTGCTGAATATAAGAGGTCAAGATTGTCAAGAAACAGGAGGACTGTGAATCGGGCTTATGGTGGTGTATTGTCTGGTGGTGCTGTCAGAGAAAGGTTTGTTTTCATATAGCTCTGGGAACAAGTCATTATTGCTTGTATTTGGTTTTATGGAGTGTTATTAAGTGAAGTGTTATTTTTGACAGGATTATTCGAGCCTTTCTGGTTGAAGAGCAAAAGATTGTGAAAAAGGTCTTGAAGGTTCAAAAGGCAAAGGAAAGGCAAGCCTCGAGAAGTTGAGATAGAAATGTCCAATTATTTGGAGGATTTGTCGAAACAGCCAATGTTAGTGATTCATGGAAAATATTAAGGGGATACCAATTTGAATATGTATTCTGTTTTGGCTTTTGTGAACTATGTTTTCTTAGCATTGTCAACAAATTATGCTCTGCAATTTTGTTCCGCTTTATTATTTTTCTGTTGTGCTGTCTTGAACTATTGGCTTGGATGACTGCAATGACGTTTATTGGATAGTGCAAGTACTGTGTTCTTTTAATTAGTCCTTACGACTTGCAAGGCATCTTGAGTTTAGCTCTGACTGCATTTGCTTGTGATGCCAATTGTAAAGATACGTTATTTGATAGAGATGCTTGTACAGATACTGTAAATTTCAATAGGTTAGAGGTAAAGTCTCCATCATTTTACAGTCCTTTATAGGAAAAACTACAGTAACAGCTTCTTCAGAGATAGTTATTAGTTCCAGGCATTTGCACCCACGAGGGAATCTTATTAGTCTATTGCACCCAAGTTTTCACTATTGGTATGATTTTTCTTTTTTCGGTTGAGAAATCTTGCTTTACTTTGTACTTTTTAATGGGGTCTTACATCTTAAGCAATTGTAAAAGGTGACTTTGTCAGGACATCTACGTTTCACTGCATTTGGCAATCTGGTGATCGGCCGTTATGTCCGAAACTCACGATCTAAATAAAAACAAATCAAAAAGGAAGTTATTATAATTTTGGCAAAATAAATGAAGCCTGATGTTTGTTGTGCATATGGGTGACGGTCCGAAGCAATGATGGAAAGAAAATAAAATATTATTTATGCAAATTTACAATTTTAACCACACTTTTACGTGATTAATTACTTTAAAAATATTATTTTGATATAGAATAGTAAAAAAAAGAAGAAAAAAATAAAATTGAAGTTTAATATTTTGTTAAGAATAATATATTACTGATTTTTTTTTTTGAACATCTTTAGTTTGCTCTATAAAATAAAATTTAATATTTAATTCAACAAAAAAAAAAAATTGAAGAACCATTTACATGTTCAAATAGTATAGGTGCCTAAAGGCTATTAGATAGAGATACATCTACAGAATATGTGATCGCAAAACAAAAGCACAGCTGAGGAAAGTATTTCGGTAATTTAACAATTAACGGTGGCATTTTCTCTTCGATTTAGAGAAACTGTACATACGTGGACCCTTATGGATTTTATGAAATACAAGTTAAAGACCACTACCCTTTGTTGCGGAAACTTTATTTACTCCATAATCTATATAATTAAGTGATTGTTGTTAAATTAATTAAATTATTGAAAATGCCGGAAGAAATCAAATTTAATATGTTACAAAACTGAAACAAAAATCTGTGTTAATGTTAACAAAATTGAAACCTAATTAATTAATCCATCCATTTGAGCTAAGCTGAGCTACATACATATTAATAATTTTCCTCAAGTATAACACTTGGCAGTAGCAAAACTTGTAGACATATCACTAGTAGAAGAATCCCAAAGCAAGTTTGGCTTCCAAGCATCACCCAAGCTGAAAGGAAATCCAATAGAACGAACTGTCTGCCACTGACCATCCATATTCGTCCCACTCACATGCTTGAACGACATCGCATTAATATTCTCATTATCTCTACTAGAAGAAGGATTATCCAACACTTGCATTACTTGTGGCAAACAATTTAGTGTGAAGCTATTATTATTGCAATGGCGATCTTCTTGTAATCCTCCAAGGTCAATGCTACCACTCTCTCCAAGCACTGAAGAAGACATGTTTAACAGCATAGAAGAAACATCAACTGTGCATTTTGATGGAACTATTGTACTTTCAATTGGCGAGAAGAAAAAATTATCTCCATTGGAAAGAGGAGGCTTGTAGCAGGAGTTAAAATCTAAAGGAGACAAATTCGTTATATCATTACTGTTGTTATAGTTATAGTTCAACTGTGGAGCGGAACATGTTTGATCTGTTGTCAATGGCAGCTGCATATTTTGTGAGCCTTTGGCGAGCAAAGAAGAAGCAGAAATTTCTGGTAATGGAGAAATCCAAGATTGTGAAATAGTTCTTTGTGTAGTGGAGTTTGTTTTCTTGAATATTCTGCATATTGCCCATGAATCCTGCAAATCCAAAGATAAAAATATTAATTAGTATCTGTAATTTTAATATGGAAGTCTTAATTAGATTAATGTATTTTTAAGGTGACTTACATTGGCAGGAATAATAGTTTTGTCGATGAATCTTTTTGGCGGAGCAGAGTGATCTGTAAGAGAAGGCAAACGAAACTCATGCATCATCCAATCGGTTTTGATTCCTTTAGCAGCTCTGCCTTTGTAGAAAACAAGAGATTTCTTTAAGCCTATGCATTTGTTTCCTTCTGAAGAATAAATAGGTCTGTCTGTCCCTGTTGCTTTCCAGAACCCAGCTCCTGTAACCCTATTAGGCCTTGCACTATTTCTATATTTTCTGTCCCTAGGACAGTAGAAATACCACTCTTTTTCTCCACTCGTCGCCAACTCTGCATCCAATACTATAACATAAGTAATCATATATCTCCATGACAGTAAAGTTAAACCTTCATATCATATCTAACAGTAATAAAGTCTTCCATGCTCACATATAAATTGATAAGCTTAACAGTGTTACTAAAAGTAAATACATATTTGTATATAATTAGAGGATTAATTTATCTTACTTGGAAGATCCCACGGATCGTATTTGTAGATGTCTAGTTGCTTGATGAGTTCGACGGAAAGTGGCCGTTGTTGAATCTTCCTCTTTAGATAAAACCCGACAAGTTCTTCATCTGTTGGATGAAACCTAAACCCTGGTAACATAACTTCATCCATTTTATCAACATGATCATTTCTCTCATGATCCATAACTTAATTAATTAATTTCCCTTCTTCTTTTTCAATCAACTACAAAACCCTGATATGCCCGTTTCTAAGAGAAGAAAGTGCACTAAACTATGGGGAAAACCCTAATAACAAGCAAACCCTAGGAGAAGAAGTGAAGTACTAAAAGAAAGAGAAAGAGAGAGAGAGAGAAAGCAAGTTGACAATGAAATAGTTTCACTTAATTTGAAGCCAATATATGCTTCCTGAGAAGGAGTCTGCCTCCGACGGATCAGCCGCCTTTTCTGCTGACTTTTTAAAGAAGAAAGTGAGTGTGTTTTGCGAGGATCGCGTTGGGTCACAACTCATAAGCACTGTAAGTTGTAGCTCTAATGGTAATTAACTCTCTTATTAATAGAAACTACTATCAAGAAAACCCCAAGTCAAGAAAACCCCAAGTCAAGAAAATGGATATTTTAATTTTCTTAATTTGAGTTCAATGGCTTGAAGACTCCTATTTCTTTCACTTTGTGTACCATTTGGAGTTCTCTCTTTTTCTTTGAAGAAAAATACAAATTGAAGAATCTCAAGAAACCGCCAAATCAGCAGTTCATTGGGATACTAATTTTTTGATTAATTTTTAATATTTTTCATTAATCACATTAATCCCACGAGAGTTTTGCCCTATCCACTCATCAAATCAAGACAAAGCAAACTTCTGAAAAAAATAATACTATAGTAATTTTTTATTTTTTTTATTTTTAATTTAGTCACAGTTTGAATTATTAGTTGGTAAGTGGAGCTGAACCAATTTCCAAGAACATAAGCTCAGAAATATATATATATTCAACTGTAAAATTGCAATGAGTCTATCTTAAGATTTATTTAGTAATTTAGTATCTCAGAATCCGAAAATCCGGTTTCTATTCCATTCCCTCAGCTTCTATTCCACTGAACTTGTCAGTTTAATTACTAATATATGTTTCTGTTAAAAATTTATATACAAATGCAACCAAGCAATGGTGTGATTTGATTAAGTTTAATTAGCTAAAACCCTAATAAAGGGGAGCACGTGCATGCCCTGTTAACCTTTAATTTTGAACTCTTGTACTGTTAGTCACTGTATATTATTGACCTTGGGCTCTCTTTGACTATGGTGGACAAAATAGGTTCCTTCTTGTGCCCTTTCACAACCAAAATTTTATCCATATTGTGGTTCAAACGTTAATTATTTTGTCTCTTCTCTTCTTCTTGCAATTAGCATGACTAACGTTTTCTAGGTCAAATTTACACTTACCTACTTGTCTTTAAAGAAAGAGTCCGTTTGGTGAACCGTAATGAAATGAAAATCAGTGTATTCCATTATCAAAATACAAAACTTCTTGGCATTAAAAATTTTCAATTAATCTTATAATAGAATTTATTGATGTTCTGAAAATACAATCGCAAATATTAGAGAATAAAATATATTAAAAATAGTTATTTCAGTAATATTTATACGTAATACTATAAAATTGGGAGTTGGAATTCCTGTCAAAATCAAATAAACTGAAAAATAAAATTTAAAACCTTTGGCGGTTCTCAAGTTGTAGGAATTGTTAGCATATTCTGTTTTTGTTTTTTTCAAACTGGAAGGTTTTGAACTTTGAACAGAAACAATTAGACAATACGAAAATGCGTTTAGTAATTGTTTATTACCAAGCAAAAGTCAGTTTCCTCTGATTTTGTGGGCTTTGGAAAAAACCCCAGGTATAGGATTCCTCAATTTCTTGCTTTTGGTAATGCAAGAAACCATAAATTTCCCAAAAAATAAATTAAAAACCCTAATTTCATTACATGCATATTTCTAAGTTCTACTGCTGCTTTGTTGCATAATATTTGTCATATTTGAAATTTAACGTCCCTTAAGAAAATCATTAAATTTATTTAAATTACAATAAATTATTGAGTAAAATAACTATATTATTCTTAATTTAATATTTCCTCTATTCTGAAAAGACAGTTTACTTTTTACTTTCACACAGGTTCAAAAATAACGGTGAGTATGATTAAATAACAATTGTATTCATATAATTTTTCTATTATCCATTTTAAATGATACATAAATAAGGATTAATGAGAGTTATTGAAAATAAGATAAAATTTAATAAGGATATAATAAATAATTTAAGGTTTAATTATAATGCAAAAAAGGAAACTAGACTATATTTTGAAACAAATCAAAAAGGAAGATGAACTATATTTTTGGGACGGAAGGAGTACTAATTTTCTAAATAATCATTAAATTAAAGTAATAATTATTAGTTATATATAAAAGGCAAATATAAAAAGAAAAAAGTTTATTATTTTTTAAAACTACAAATGTGACGAGCATTATTTTCTCAAATGTGATCAATTATGATTTAAGTATTATAAAAGGGTGTTGGTTCACACTAAATTTGCGAACAATGTCTAGTGGTTGGTTAGCAAGTGAATTAGTGAAAGTACAATGAATTAAATGGTTAGGGGCCACGGAGTCAAATGCCAAACTTGGGACTCCAAATTCAGTGAAACTCCCAAAAATCTAGCCCTCGGTTGGAACCATTTTTGTCTGTTGCTTGACCTAGGGTTTGCTACCCAAGCGTGTAACCGAAGCATTTTTTATTCCAAAAGAAAAATGAAAATTGAAAAAGAAAAAAAGGAAAAAAAAGAAAAAAAAAAAAAGAAAGGGAGGGTCAAACTCTTCAAACCCAAGCTTCTATTCCTCTTTCTACGTGCAACATTATAACCCTCTTGATAACTGCAATAATGTAAGTTACAAGTCCACTTAAGTATTGATAAATTAAAAAATAATCCTTTATGATTAATTTAAATTCAAAATCAAACACCATTTTAAGCATATTAATTTTAGTAAGTACGAAGTCAAACTGTCCATTGGACTAATCATCCAAACCAAAAAAATGTAGACAATTTTAGCTTTCCAATTGCTGCACATTTTTCATGGCGCCCGGCAGCCGGCAATTCTTAAAGCTCGTATTCATATGGTGAGTGAGACGATAGTGACGGTGGCCATAATTTTCTTTTCCCCCAAAGGTTGATTCTTTCTAACCCAACCTCTACTTTCTTCTAACTCATAGATGAGAGCTAGTTGGGATCTTTAGCCCAGCTCTTAATTTCTTCCATTGATAAGACTGAAATTAACAACAATAACAACGTAATAATATATCAACTGTGACTTGTTTTTACCATGTGGAGAAGAGAACAATTTGGTAAAACATCAAACCCTTCTAGCATCAGAGATGAACAAAATTTTTAGCAACAGAAACACACGATACTGCTACAAAGCTGAAATTGTACTTTTCTCCTAATCACATAGCTAAGAGTGATTAATCAACTTTATGGATTTATCCCTCCGAACCAATTTTCTCCTCATCCAAACAACTTTTACGAGATACGCGCGAAAAAAAAAATACTGGTATATTAGGAACAAACCCTGACTTCTCAAGCTTCATCAAGTAATCGATAAAGGAACCCACTATCATGTTGCTTGCAATATTTCCTTGATATCATATCCTTGGAGCTGCACATGTAAACCAGTAGAAGAACAAAAAGATTAGTAAAACCTAAATTTGCCACCCCAATAAGATTATAAACTATTAAAAGCCAGATTTGAGGCTTTGTCAAGAACAGAGAATATCCATGAGAAGGAAAGAAAATACCTGAAGCAAGGTGAGAATAAGGATCACTCCAGAGTTCCAGAAAGCATGAATTGTAATAGAGGTTAGAAGGTTATGAGTTTGAGCATATGAAAATCCCAGAGCAACGCCTGCACAGGTAATGGAGTTCTTTTGACTTTTCCAGAAAAAGGAAAGACGAGTTTGGAATTTATCTATGGAAAGCTGTATTGTTTGATGTATAGCTTAAAATATTACAAAAGGAATGCATATAGTGGCCCTACATATTTTTTGTGTAAGAATAAATAGAAAATATAGTGATCATGCAAGCATGTTACCTAACACAAATAGCTGGGGAAACTCTCCAGGAGTTAGATGTGCTATTGCAAACACAGCTGCACTAATTAGGATGGCAATTGGTGTGGGTACCCTGAAGAAAAATTGAAGGAAATATGAGACTGCAAACAGAATTCTGATTGAAAAAGTTAGAATGAGTCATCTTAGGAATTACTCCCAGAGAATCAAACTCAAACTGGTAAAACTATCCCAAAAGATAAGGATGGATGCAAAGTTTTTAGTCATTTATCCCAGCAAAACTATGATTGCTGACTACAGAAAGTACCATAGCATGGTATTAAAATGGAAAATGACTCAAGAAATACAGAAAATTCAAGAACACATAAAAAAGGAGGTCCAATGTTGAATATTATCTAAACTACTAAGGCTTGTGAAATCCTTATCCCGGCTATTTACTATTGAATATTCCAACATTCAACTTCATGAAGTTCACAAATATTGTGTTGATCCACAAAATGTTGGCTCGATCTTGATCAGCATTCTTTTGCCACCTTGCAGTTCCTCTTGTAACACTCATAATTAGAGTCCAGTGCCACCAATTTTAATGTCTGTCATCATCCATCCTATCATCAATTCACACGTATGTAACAGCAATGCCAGTTAAGACATGCTCTAATACCAAGCATGTTAAACCCACAACCATCTAAATCACTTACACTCCAATTGAATTGAAATTAGCTGAAGCTTCTTCTCCATGAAGAAATTTCTACATTCTCTATATCCTTCCAATCAAAATTCACATGATGTTTCTTAGTTTCTTATTTGTACCGAATACCCAAACTCAAATACTTGAGTTTTTTCACCAAAAGTACAAATCACAATTCTACCATTTGTGAATGTCGGCGTCTAACAAAAAGCTTCACCAAATCTTAAATTAACAAAGGTAATAGATCATTTTCTGATATTGAATTTACTGTTCCTATATTGTGGAGTACAGAATGCTTGTTTCCAAAAATCAGACAGAAAAATACCATTTTGTTATAGAAACCATGAAAAATCCTCGAAACAGAGTCTCCTCCAGAATTGGAGCCAGGACACCAGTGATAACCACCAAGCAAGCAGTGCTGCAACGGAAGTCTATATAATTAGTTAACTGTTGAATTTTCAAATCAATAAGATGGGCAAAGCTCAGGAATGTTACTTAAGACAAACATTCAGCATTTGCTTAGGCATGTTAACACATACAATAATGGAAAACCTTGTTACCTGGTACTCGAAGATCCAATTAAAGGAAGAAGCCGAACAAGAGCATCAGTCTGCAAACATGTTGCATAAATGTTAAGGATTACCTTTTAGAAGAAAGCAAACGAAGTTTCGATATTCACCAGCATGTCAAGCAGCATATCAACCAATTCACTTCCTTTGTTAAAGTAAGTATGGTAAACCTAATCCCTTTATTCAAGCAAGTATAAATTCTACTTCCCCCAAAAAACACAAATCCTTAGTCCACTTTATAAGGTGTATGGAATCAATTTATTAATGCTCAAAGAATGGACTGTTTAAAAGCAATATCATGATATTACAATGAAGGATATGTTGGAGTTTGAATTTAAAAGTTCACCATATGGTCGTTGAAAGATGAAATAGATTACCAATTTACACTCTCTCTGCTTTACAAAAACGAAGATAATAACTTAAGTAGAAAGTCAATTCCTAACCTCTCTCTGCGGAGGCTCACCATTGAATGCAGACATGGCAACTCCTGTCAATGCAACAGCAAGTAGAGCGCCCACAAGACCGATCACAGCCCATAAAAACCACCCCCTTTGTAGATCGAAGGGTTCCCTCAAATCTGAAAGAATATACTTTGGTGCTAAATTAATAAATATGAATAACTGGACCCAATGAGGCAAAGACCATATGTTAAACAAATACAAATTGAAAGCTCAAATTCAGAAACTAGATTGTCTATTATGAGGGCATAGAAAGCAGAGTATCCTTGTTGAGACTAAAGATGATGCATAAATACTCTGAGACTAAAGATGACGCATAAGGCAGTAATTAACCCTTAATTTGTTTAGAGTCCTTCAGATAAATCAGCAAAATGGACATCAAAGAGCAAAGCACAAAGGATAAGTAGTGTGTAACATTTGAAGGATTAGTACCATAGCGAAACATATCTTCGGGAAGAGGTTCAAAGGTGTTTGTGATACCATAAAGAACTCCAAGTACAACTGCAGTTGTAATGCTGCGTAATCAATAGCTAAACAAAGTTAGACGTATCAGCAGCTTCACAAAGCTCTATCCACACTTCACAAACTATATTAGCACTCTATCAGGTCTATCTATTAGCATATAAAGGCCCACCTTCACCATCCATATCAAATTTGCCTAGGGAACTAAAGTATATATTTTAGTGCTAAATGACAAGAGACAAAGGAGAATTGATCCATACCTTTGATCCAACAACAGCAGCTCTGCCTTCTCATCTAAACTTAACTCTTCAATTTTAATTCCAAGAAGTGGTATGGCTGCCGTCTCTGCTAATCCTGTCAAAACAAAACTGCCTGGCGAAAAATTAATTTATTGCATAATTTCCTTCAAAAAATGACAGCTTTTTTAGACAAAAAATGATAACCCAACTAAATGAGATACAAATCAGTCTTTTAGCCATTAAATTTGGAACCAATAATTAATTAAACAAAAACAAACCTTAATCCACAAGCAAGTGAGGTTAAAGAAGCAGTTTGCCATTGCCAAGGCACGTCCCATCTTTTAAGTATAGGCCAATCCAATCCATTTTCCTAAAAGACACGTATTTTATCATCTAGTTTGCAACAAAGGTTACAGTTTTACAATAAGCAGCTAACACTCAATAAACTGACGCTTGTAAACCAAACCTGGCCATCAAAATTGCCATTTGATTTCTCTTTTGCACTGAAGAAGCAAACTGAACGTTGCCCTCTATGATGAACTGGGAATGACCTCGAAAAACCAAAATCTGATGATAAATTTGGTTTGTTAAGAAGGGAGCGATTCTGTTTGACATATAATCCGAGTGAAGATAGCTTTGCAGAATCAGAGATACAGTATAACGAAGACTGAGCTAAAGAAGTAGAGATAGTTGAAACCATGATTTGGTTTCTGTTTATCGATAGTATTTGACTCAGAAATTTCGAAATTTTAGATGTGGGTTTTTGGTTAAGGTGCGAGCGAGGCCTCGGTGACCGCTAGCTGAGTGAAGGCCCCGGAGGATAAGGCTGTAGTTACTGTCCGATGGGCTGCATTCATTAATTACAAATTTACTGGAAAATTTGTTCCTAAATTACAATTAAATCAAATATAAAGTCTTTAAATTATAATTTTCGTTAACTCTTTTTATGATTGTTTTAATGCTTTAACCTCTTGCCAAAATAGTAATAAAATTATAATTTTAAAAATTGAACTTTTAAAAATTGAGATTTTCCTATATTAATTTAATTATAATTCAGCGATTTATTCATTTCTTTCTCAAATCAAAACATATTTCAAGATAAATCTTCAAAAGATTATTTTTTTCCCATTATATCCCTTTTTGTTGAAATATATTTTGAAATTTTGTTTGTTAATGCATATTTTTTACACAAATTTATTTTTACTGTCTAAATCTTTAGTCATGCTCAATTTCAAAATTAAAATTAAAAGTACCAAAATGGAAAGAAATACACGATTAAAATTTTAACAAATATAATATTTTAAAAATAGAATTCAAGATTCAAATATGATCGGCTACAAATCTCCTTTCAAGCACCTTAGGAAAAAAAAGGAACAAAAGCATTTAAAATAACAGAGCTGAAACTATTACAAGTTAAGTTATAACATTAAACCCATGACATCAAGAAACAACATAAATTGACTCAAACTATGAATGAATTAATCATATTCAAGGCCAATCGTGCTGTTTCCACCAAGTATAATTATCATCGGAAAGATAAAATCCAGTAGCTGCTACTAACCAGTAGCAAAGTCCAGTTCCTTCACAAGCTAGGCCCTCATCATTAGGCCTAAAAACATCAATTCTCGTATCCTTTTTGCCCCATTTCATGTCGCAGAAGAAAAGGGTTGTCCTTAAAATATTAATTCTGAAACCAAAATGAAAATTTTCTCCGATTTTTAAGCGATGGATACTAAAATCATCCTCTTTCGATTTGCAATGAAGAAGCAATAAATCTTTGTTGGAATCTAAGCCATTGATGATATAAACATGGTAATGCAAACGAAAGCCTCGAATTTTTATTTCTGTTTGTGCCAATGCTAATGCTATTGAAGAAAATATGCAAAAATATACCAAGTAAATGTTGAAGCAACAAGTTTGGGTAGAAGAACAAGCCATGGCGACCAAATGACATGTCTGGTTTCTCCATTTTTTAAGCTAAATAAATATAAAGGGTATTATTGTCTATAATATGCCCTGTTAAGGAAATCAAATCTGTGCAAATTTTATAAATTTTAAATCCAAGATTTAGCATTAGTATATTTTAAGGTTTATGCATGATATGCAATTATAAAAAAAATCTGATTTTGAATATATAAACAATTAATTATAAAAAAAAAAAAAAAAAAAAAAAAAAACATTGACATGGACCTTGACACGCTATAAAAGCTTAAATGGGATAGGTGAGTTCTGAATTAAATCGTCAATTGGTGGGCATGTTTGACCTGTACGGATCTTCATACCCAATGATCATATTGTGAAAATCCATAGCTCAATTAAGGCATAGGCCTAGGAAGGTCCCAGCTTCAGATTTTTCTCAGGCTTTGCCAGTCAAAAGGAACCATTCATTGCATTTAAAATTACGTAATTGGGCCAATGCCCGTCATGACTTCATTGTCCCATAGCTTTAGTGATTCTGTTATTATTAAGAAAAAAATAGAGCTTGGATCAGAAGTTATTTTGATGATATATACAATTAATTGAAAAAAGGATCAATTAAATTTTTATAAATTATTAAATTATATTTCGGATAACTCAAAAGTATATATGGAAATGTATACGTTTTGATATTTATTCACAAGGTATTTAGGATTATATCTATTTAACTACTCGAAAAATTTAATTAGTCCTCCTTTGCGTCAAATGGGCTTGTGTAAAGCCTTTCGATAGGCATTGTTTCCGAATAAAATTAGCCATGTATCCACGCGATGTGCGGTTTATACAAATTTCTATATTTTTATTGTCTTATATGAAAATTTTTCAAAAATATTTATGTAGTCACCTCTTATAAATCATAAATTCAAAAATATATAAAAAACATCAATTTGATGCTTTAAGTTTGTCTTTTTCCATGACAAAATCTTATTTGGAAGTCAGCTATTATGTTGATAATGAAATTAGCAAATTAATACTAATTAGTAGGTTAAAGTCAAATATAATTGAAAAAGCAAAAAAGGGGGAAATAGAAAGAAAGAGATAAAAAGGAACTGTCAACTCCCATTCTTTGAAATTTTGTAATGTCTATATTCTGAATATTTATTTGATTATTCCGATTATTTGAGCAAGTCCTTCGTTCATGCTATCTAACATATTTTTTTAATTACAATTTGTTTCGATAATTAATTTATTCCATTCCAAATACCTAACTAATCCTGCATTAGTCCAATATTAATTAAGACATGGCACCTACTTAACAAAATTTTCAAAATATGGAATTATAATTGAAATAAACAATGGAAGTCCAAATACATGTCCGAAGCACTCAGATTAGATCTAAATCTTAATAATACTATCCCCTTGAAAGCGAAACCTTGATCCATTCCTACAATGATTCTGTGCTTTAAATATGAAAAAACGTTCGAGTGTGACAATATTCTAATCATTTAGCAAATTTTTTTTTTTTTTTTTTTTTTTTGTCTTAGCCATCTTGTCGGTGTGGCCCTTTGATGAGATGTGGCGTGGAGCCAGAATAACTATTTTGGAAAACTAAATAAATTGAATGGAATAGATCAAATGGCAAGTCGTTGGTTTTGCCGTATGACCAAATAACTAAATAAAATATTTATGATTTTACAGTTCAATTGAATGGTACTGCTATATATTACAAAATTATTTCTTGCAAGCTGCTACTTTAATGCCGGCTTATGGAATTCAATTCAATTCAATTTTTATTCTTTTGGTGTAAATTGTATAAAAAATTGATTTTTAGATGATTAGAATGTAATTTCAAAATTTGAGATGAAATTAAATTTTATTTTCTCTACAACTCACAACGAGATTGGGAATTCTCATTGGCGCGTGGGTCCCATCTTCCAAACACGTTAATTGTTTTATGTTAAACAACCCAAAAAAACAAGGAAAAACGAAAAATCGTCATAGCGTGGGCCATATTAAATTCACGGCGCGCATTGCGCACCGCCATGCATTTTAGAAAACGCGGAACCAAAATTCGGAAACTCTCCAATTTATTTATTTATTTTCTGAAATGAGTCTCTAATTTGATCACTAGCATAATTAATTTCAAAAATTGGCTCTGTTCCCCTCTATTTATTTATTTATGAATTTTATATGTAAATTTATAAAATTTGTTAATATCAGCATAATTGATAAGTCTGCATTTGTGAATATTTCAATTCAACTATTATTTACTTTCTATATTTTAACCAAAGAATTAAATAGCCCTTAACTATTGGATTTACTCCCCATGTCATACAATTGATTCAATGGAGGTGTTGAAGGAAAGGAAAGGGTAGTTTTCTCCAAGCCACGAGATTGGATTAATTGGTTGGTTAATTAATTTTTGTGTTGACAAATGAATTATTTATTTATTTTTTAATTATAATTTTAAATTGAGGATTCAATTATTTTTTAACTTTTCAATTTGAGTGTTCAAAGGAATTAAAAAATGAGTTAGTCCATAAAAAAGAAAACCAAAATGAAGACTAAGTAACAATTATAGGACTAAATAATAATTTACCTATATAAATAATAGCAAAATAAGTAAAATATGAAAATGATAAAAACTATAAATGTAAGAGAGAAGACGTGTTTCGGTCTTTCGTGGATTTATACTGTTTCCGTTGTTTGACGTACCGTAGTGGGAGGCTGGGAGCAACAACACACTCTCTGGAACTCTGATTTTCTTTTCTTTTCTATATATCTTTTTTAGAAAGTAAAAAAAATAAAATTAAAAATTGGCGATCAGAGCCAAGGTTTTTAGCGATATATTTACACGGCTCGAAAGCATTGGATCTCTGAGATCTCCACTAACAAGTATCTCTCCACTTATATACAGCTGCATCATTGTTTTTCTGTGTATAACTTGAGTGAAGCTACTCAGCTGGAACTACTTTCTGTTCTCTTGGCCATTCTGTTTCTCTGATTGGATTGGATCTTTTCACCCGTCCTTTGCTTCATGCGATTGGTAAGCTATTTGATTCTTCAATATTTTTTTCCTTTTTTTTTTTTTTTTTCCCTTCACGCTACTCTAGCTTTGCCTTTGTAGTTCTTTGCAAATTTCTGGTCTGATTTTGTCTTTTATCTTCACTGGAAGTTTGTTTCCTTTCATTTCTTTTGTTGGGTTAGATCAGTCGGGACTTATTTATTTATTTCTTATTTTTGTTATTTGGTGCGGGTTTGAAATTAGATTTGGATTGGATCCGTTGCAAATTTTTAAATTAGTCGGTCAAAGTTCACATTTTTTTTGGAAAAATACAAATGGGCTTCCTTCCTTTTTTGTTGGGTTGCTTACAGAATAGAGGTAAATCACAGATTTAACTTCGAATTAACGAATTAACGCTCACACGAAGTAATGCCAATATACTCCCTTTGAAGGTACTCTGCAGATTTATTCTATACTGGATAAAATTTTAGCCTGATTTTAGTTTTTGGCACTTACATCTTGTATGCATGTCAAAGAAAGTGAGTATAAACAAGGAGTTGCTTTATTTATATTTTGTTTCTTTTAGATGAGTTTGCTTTCTTTTGTTTGTATGCTTCTTTTAGATGTTCAACCATATATAGCATGGCATGTGTCTTTGGTGGAAGTGATATTACTTGCTTAAAAGTGCGTGTTGCACTATAATTTAGCTGTATATGTATGTAATACTTGGCTACTTGGATCTAGTCAGCCTTGGATATGTTTTCTTATTTTTGAGTAGATTTCATTCTGAATGAGTCTGTAACTGTTTTGCAGGGTTCTGATGGCATTGAAAACTAATTCAGCTGACAGTAGAACTAGAAGTTCTATACAAATTTTTATTGTAGTTGGGCTATGCTGTTTCTTCTATATACTAGGCGCATGGCAGAGGAGTGGATTTGGGAAGGCAGACAATCTTGCTATGGAGATCACTAAGAATACAGGAGACTGCAATTTAATCCCTAGTCTAAATTTTGAGACCCATCATGGTGGTGAAGTTGAGAGCACCAATGATTCTGAATTGAAACCCAAGGTGTTTAAACCTTGTCATCCTCGCTACACCGACTACACGCCCTGCCAAGATCAGAGACGTGCTATGACTTTCCCTAGGGAAAATATGATTTATAGAGAGAGGCATTGCCCACCAGAGGGAGAAAGGTTACATTGTCTAATTCCTGCACCCAAAGGTTATGTGACACCATTTCCTTGGCCTAAGAGTCGTGACTATGTACCATTTGCTAATGCACCATATAAGAGCTTGACAGTTGAGAAGGCCATTCAAAATTGGGTCCAGTATGAGGGTAATGTATTTAGGTTTCCAGGTGGAGGAACACAGTTTCCACAAGGGGCAGATAAGTATATTGATCAGCTAGCTTCTGTGATACCAATTGCTAATGGGACAGTCAGAACTGCGCTGGATACTGGCTGTGGGGTATGTTATGTTCCTAATTTTTTTTAGTCTCATGTTGCTTCTGTTTTTATAATGTGAATCTGTCAATAGACGGTTTACATTTGGTTGTTTACTTAGGTTGCCAGTTGGGGTGCATACCTTTGGAGTAGAAATGTTATTGCTATGTCATTTGCACCAAGAGATTCGCATGAAGCACAAGTTCAATTTGCTTTGGAAAGAGGTGTACCTGCTGTTATTGGTGTTCTTGGTACTATAAAGATGCCTTACCCTTCTAGAGCCTTTGACATGGCTCACTGCTCTCGTTGCTTAATTCCATGGGGATCAAATGGTGAGACTTTATTCATATAAAGAATTTGCTTGTTTTTTCTTCTTTTTTTGTCCTTTCTCTTGTTATTTTACTTTCCAAAGTTGTGATAGCTTTGGTTACATGATGGATTTTCTCTTTTAGATGGAACATATATGATAGAGGTCGACCGAGTTCTTAGACCTGGCGGTTACTGGGTGCTTTCGGGACCTCCAATCAATTGGAAGAATAACTACAAAGCATGGCAGCGTCCCAAGGAGGAACTTCAGGAGGAGCAGCGAAAGATTGAAGAGATTGCTAAGCTTCTTTGCTGGGAAAAGAAGTATGAGAAGGGTGAAATGGCCATATGGCAAAAGAGAGTAAATGCAGAATCCTGTCCTAGTCGACAAGATGATTCTCAAATTACCTTTTGCAAGTTGACAGACCCAAATGATGTGTGGTATGAATCTGTGAAAATTCAGTTAAATTTATTGTTTATATTGAATATGCAGTAGTGCTTGGAGTGAGATCATCATTCTTTATATTCCAAATTCTCATCAATTGAACATCATCAAGTTTTATCTTAAGATATCTGTTCATTTTTTGTCACTGGTAGGTACAAGAAAATGGAGACGTGCATAACTCCATACCCTGAGGTCAGCAATCATGATGAGGTTGCTGGTGGGGAATTGAAGACATTTCCAGAAAGGCTTTATGCTATTCCTCCCAGAGTTGCCAGTGGTTCTATTCCTGGAGTTTCTGTTGGGACATACCAGGGGGACAACAATAACTGGAAGAAGCATGTGAAGGCTTACAAGAAAATCAATAAGCTTATTGACTCTGGAAGGTACCGCAACATTATGGATATGAATGCTGGATTGGGAGGGTTTGCTGCTGCACTTGAGTCTCCTAAATTATGGGTTATGAATGTTGTGCCCACCATAGCCGATAAAAGTACATTGGGTGTTATATATGAGAGAGGATTGATTGGAATATATCATGATTGGTAAGCTATTTTGAAGTTCCTTGTCTATTACTTTTCATCTCAGTTTCTTTAATTTGTATATTTTACTGATTTGAGTTTCTATTTTTGTATCTGTTTTGTTTCAGGTGTGAAGCTTTCTCCACATACCCGAGGACATACGATCTTATTCACGCCAATGGTGTTTTCAGTTTGTACAAGGACAAGTAAGCGTTTGCATTTGTTTTTTATTTGATTACAAGGCCAATTTTTCTTTTGCTAAGTTTGCATCAAGTTGTTATTTGTTCTTGTATGACCTTTAATGCTGTGCTCCTTTATGCTAATCAAGTGAGAAAAATCTAAAGGTTATTCAGACTAAGATTTTGCTATTTCTGTCTTTAGTTTACTTCAGATTACAAATATGATCTATTCTATTGGCATACTCTAAGTAAAAGTGGAAATGGCACAATGGATCTATATTTACAAATCAGATGGGTCCATTTGTTGATTGCAACTAGTGCCTCTATGTTGAAATAGCCAGTCCTATAACACAGTAGAATAGTTGAATTATGCGATTTAGGTGACAAAATCACATGATGGGAATGGGTGGAAGAGTGGATATGTGTTTCTATCTCTTGAAATCCCCAAGATGGAGGATCTCGAGAGCTTTTGGATGTTATTTTATTTTTTTACTTTCTCCTCATTTTAAGAGTCCTTTTTTTTCTCTAGAAAATACAAGGACTATCTGTTGGTATTTTGTTTAAATTAATTACACTAAATGCTTAAACTATTCATCTGTGCTGATGAAATATATCAATGGAGTAAGCTATAATCTGAGCAACAAATCAGTGTTATATTAGATGGTTAACATCTTGGGTAAAATTTTGAAATAGTAGAGTTTTAGTCCTTGCCAATACATTTTTTATCATAAACAATAGGCAAATGTTCAATTGCTATGTAATCGCAATTCAAAGTGGGTGTTCTGCATTTTGCTGGCGGATTAATGTTAAATCCATAAATTTTCAGTTCTAGTTCTGATCCATCCCTGTTAGGGAGATAGTTTAGGGCAAATAGGTCATGACCAATCAGTTCATTTTGACATGAAACTACAATTGGGCTATGTTTTTGCTATTCCTCTACTTCAGACCAGACTGACATTTTTCTTTGGGTGTTGTCCAAGTTTTCTACCAGTCTGATATGCACCTTTTACTTAGAATGTAATCAGCCTCAATTCCATACAATAATTCTGCGTGCATTGCCCTTATTTTTTGAATGACTTTTTCACAAAGCATTATCTTTGCGTGCAATTATAATTCACGATGTAAACAAATGAATGCAGATGTAACACGGAGGACATTCTTCTTGAGATGGATCGAATTTTGCGACCAGAAGGTGCAGTTATATTCCGGGATGAGGTTGATGTGCTAATAAAGGTGAGGAAGATAGTAGGAGGAATGAGGTGGGATACTAAAATGGTGGACCATGAAGATGGTCCTCTAGTTCCTGAGAAGATACTTGTTGCTGTCAAACAGTACTGGGTTGCAGACGGAAACTCCACATCATCAGAGTGATGAGGTAATGCGGAAAAAAAGGTGAAAGCTTTGGGGGATGTCTGTCGAGCTGTTAAGCTGGCAATGTAATGTTATAGGAGGCCTGACATGAACACTGATGCATTTGAGAGCAGTCTTTAGCATAGAAGGAGAAAGTCTATTATTTGACAATGCTATTTTGTAGTCATAATTTATAAATAGATGCATGCCTGTATGATTTATGACGGCAATCAATTATTTTTTTGGTCCATCTCTTTTGTCATTCTAACGTTAAATTTATAGCTGGTATTTTGATCAAGGAAATTACTAATTTGGTTTTTTAACTAAGAATATCGTTATCTGACCTAGTCGTAGTAATAGTATATTCAGTCAAGTGATATCAGTCAGTGTCATGTTAAGAATTTAAATTTTTTCCTCGGAAAAAAATAAAATAAAATTTTAGAAGAACCTTTTCCTTCTGGTGGTGATTCTAATGTATTGTGTGTTACAATTTTGTCCCGTTCCATTTAGTCCTTCACAAAGTAAATTTTGTGTGGACTCTATTTCTCGACTGCACTCACAAACCAACAATGGCTATTAGCTTGATTGTGATTGAACCATACGTGGTGGATTTGTATCCTTTCCTTCCTATGTAATCATAGTAAAATCAGGAAAATAAAATAAAATAAAATGGATTGCAATTACATGTAACCCAATTTGAGAAACATAATAAATCTTTCACCAAGTTTGGATTGCAGTAAGTTTTTTTTTTATTTATCAAGTGATGATTTGAACCCAAGTGAAACAGTTGCTAATAATATTTTTATTTATCAATCTCAAAAAGAAAAAACTTTTGTTTCTACAAACTGAATTGACCAATCTGAGGTTACTTGCAATATGATTCTCTCTATGGTTATTAAGAGTGAGTCACAGGGGATCAACATAATGTCTCAGATCATCCGATCGACATCTCAACTGAGACTTTCTTACAAAAATATAAAATAATCCAATCTTTTTATCTAAAAACGTTGTATCTACAGAATATGTGTACATAGACCAAAGAATAATTAAAAAAAAATCTATGTAACACATTGTTATGCAACATAAACAAGACAATGCTTTCACAGTGCATGTTATGAAATTATTCGGAATATGTTTAATACTTTTTTAAGGTTAATTATAAATTTAATGTCAAAACTCTTAAAAAATTTATATTTTAATATTTTGTCGAAAAACGTTTTTCAATAGTTTTTTGAATTAAGTATTATCTGCTTCAGTTCGAAATACAAATAAAGTTTGTACAGTTGTCCTAAGATGAAAAAGATTGATGACGATGTATGAAAATGCCGACATGGCAAACAAAAACTGCTAACCCTATCAACCACTCCCACCATCGCCATCAGAAAAAAAAGAACAGGAAAAGAAAATAAATTAAACCTGTTCTTGTTCATATTCATATCGTAAGCACAGTACAAAAGAAAATGAAAGACTAAAACTCCTACTGAATTTGAAACATCATTATTACCACCTGGAACTCATTGAAACTGTAACTCATTCAACCCGTTTGAGAAGAAGACCCACATGATCCAATTGAATTTGAAACACCAACACCAACGCCCAATTGGACACCAGGTTGCATAGCAGAGACAAAACTAGAAATGGGTCTTGCAGCCATGTTAAAAGACGGTGTCGCAGCAGCAGCAGCAATTGTCAGCAATTGCAACTGATTGGACGATATCATTGATTCAGGTCCACCATCCGTTTCTGGGTCAGATGGATTTACCATAGATGTCTCTGGAGAAATTAGGGTGATGTTTTCTTCTCGATAGATTTCTTCAATGGAGAAATTGATAAACCTAAAAAAGCAATTAGGAAATTAACAGATTTTAACGCACAAACAATTAAGCATAAACCCATAAAAAGAAAAATTGATCAAATAACAGAAGGAGGAGTTAAGTTGACTGAAATTTTCTTTGCCCTATGTGAGAATTAGAGACACGAATAAAATTGATAAACCCTAAAAAGAAAATAAAAAAGCGCAAGAGACCAGTGTCGTGTCAAGTTCAAGAACGAAAAGGACTCCCAAAGCACACTCGGTAATTTTTGCTAAACGTCTTCTAGACACGCCATTGTAAGCGTCTCTCGTTGAAATGCTAAAATAAAAATTTTGTGAAAGTTAGAGGCACCGAATTTGCAATTAATCTTACTTTCTAAAATCAATTTGTACTTTATAATATTATTAGTAAAAAAAAAAAATAATGTTAATTTTGTTTTTTTAATACTATTTATTTGGTATTCCATTTTAAGTTCATATCTCCAAATCAATAAGAAAATATACCATCTAAAATATAACTGAAATTCAAATTTCAAACCCATTTTTAACAACCTGGAGAGCAACCTTATATGGGAGAAATTTAACAGTGTGTCAGTTAGGTTAGAAGCATATGGACCTACGATTTCTTGACATTTTCTACTCCACTTGCCTACTTATAGCAGTAGCTAATTTCCTCGACAAGACAACCAACAAAACATAACACAAACCCTTTCTTCCTCTCCATTCACTTCTTTCTCCTGAACTAATTTCAGCCTTTGATTTTGCTTCACACATCCTCCATGTTTGGTTTCTTTCAGTTTGGTAGATAAAGGGACCTCATAAACCTGGTGTTCTTTCTCTTCATTACATTCAAATCCAAAATTCTTCTTGTCTATCTTCCATCAGGATCTTTCACAACTTTGGTCATTTCTCTTTTGTTTTAGTTACTTCCAAATTCTTTTCTGTCAAGTCCTTTTCTTTTTATATTCCATTTCATGGCTATGGCAGCCTCATCAAACACTAGCCTGAAACAAAATTTATCATCCGAAATCAACAGTAACAATCTCCGCGATGTTTCATTCTCTTCCTACTTGAGCAACGCGGAGGAAACCTTCGTGGATAAACTTGCAGAATCAAATAAGAAACTAATAGGTCAAAATCTGGAAGGGATTCATTTTTCATCATCAGGGAGAAAGAAAGTAGCTGAAGATGGAGAAATTGGAGTATTTAGTGCTGAGAAATACTTCAAGGGAGTAATAGATGAGGATAGTCCGAGAATCACAAAAATAGATCCAAGAAAGTATCAGCAGCCTAAAAAACAAGAAATAAATAATGATCATATAGTTCCTATACAACCGAAAGTAATTATTCAACCTGCAACGCCAAAAGTGAATATTCAACCTGGAACGCCAAGTGTAGTATCTGAGTCGAGCTGGCATAGCCAAACTGCGCTGTTGCACAACGTTGTCCAAAGAAAGACATCCTCAAGAAAAGCAAACAAAAGCGGTAGGAATTTTCTTGCTGGTCTTGGCTGCAAATGTTATTGTTCCGATAAAGATTCTATTGATGTTGATGATGAATATGTTGGGGAAATCAGTTTCAAGAAAAGTACTAATCCTGCTGCTTTGTTTCAAGGCGAGTCAGTAATCACAAAACCAGTGATTAAAACTAGTCTTGAAAAACTTGATCAGACATCACTCTCAGACGAAATTTATTCCAAGAATGGAATAAAAAAGGATAAGTGTTTTAGTTTCCCAACTTCAACTACTTCAAATAAGTCATTCTCATCAGGAAGATTGCAAATTCAGGAAAAAGTACTAAAACCGCGAAAATCACTGGAAGTCTTTGGATCTCCAGTAAATGACGACAAGCGAAGCAAATCTTTCAGAATTGAAAGAAGGCTATCAATGTTATCATGGGATACAACAAATAATCCAAGAATGGAAGAAATAGACTATTCTGCTGCTTCAGGCGGTGGAGTTTACAATGACAACGAAAGCGATGCAAGTTCAGACTTGTTTGAAATCGAAAGCCTCTCTGGAAAAGTCACACCATTTCTGGCAAGACAAACATCAGATGTCACTTCTGGTTGTGTTACCCCTACAACTTGCTATGCACCGAGTGAGGCTAGCATTGAATGGAGTGTTGTCACTGCAAGTGCTGCAGATTTTTCTGCTATGTCCGATTATGAAGAATTTAGGCCTCCACCAGGTCCATTAAGCCCTCTCAAAACTTTTGCTATAAATAATAACTTAAACACAAGATTTCTATCTAGCAAGGAAATCATTCCAAAGCGCCGCCCTGGCATTTTCTTGGGGTGTAATAGTCATAAAGCTGTGAGACTTGCAGGTGATGGTTACACACCAAACGACAAGACCAATTTTGATCCTCGGGTAACGCGTCGTGTCTCGGATTCTTATATGTCAGTCGCAAAGTTTCCTGCTGAAACTAAGTTATTGATGGGCTTTGATCACAGACAAGGGCAACATGCCTTTACCAGCTCTCATTCACTCCCTCGCTCACACCCATCGGAAAGTTCGCATCTTTTGTACATTCAATGATTAATTCTACCTTTAGTTTCACAATGTCAGTTAATTTCAGTTATGTGTTCTTTGTTTTGTGAAATAAAGCTAGCTAGTACTGGTAGTTATCAGGATTTTACAGTTTCAGTTCTAGCATGTAAGTTTCTAGGGAAATTAAAGCGTGTTTCGGGATCTATGAGTTTTTTGCAGTGTTATTGGTACTAAATTTTGTAAATTTTAATGTTTTTGTCTTTTTAGTTTTTACTACTGTTGATAAAATTTCTTCTTGTTAACCTCATTTACTAATTCTTCCAAGACTCAGTACTGGTTTTTGTTTATTTTGTTCTGTATTAGCATAACCCTGAGGACCATAACAAATCTATTCATTATTAAACTGAAGTGCTAAAACCTGCATTAATTCACAGCTAATTGGAAGATTTTTCGGAGGTCATGAAAAAAAAGAGGAAAATAGAAATACCAAAGGAACATGACTTTTTAATTTCCCTTTTAAGCTTTATGAATATAAATCAATTTTCAACAATCTAGGTCTCTGAATACTGCCATACACCATTTAAGAACTACAGGCCCCAGAAAGGGGGAAAGATGCTATCTTTTCCAGAATGAAAATAAGCTTGACTTCAGTGCAATAATTCATGCAAGATGATCCAGGATGTGTATAAAATGACAGACTTAAATTTATGACTTGCCCCTATGTGTTCATGAGGAAATTTAGACTTCTCTAATCAATATCTGCAACCACCATATTAATGAGGTGGCCCATAGTACTATACCGTCCTTTAATCTTATAGTAGTTCACCTTTGTATTTACTCATAGATGCACAGACAAGATTTTTAGTTTGGTCCATCAGAGCGATAAGATCATGCCATATTGCCATGTATATGGAGTTGCCTGCCTCTGCAACCCTTAACCCAGCTTTATTCTTTCTTTTCTTTTATGACTTTCTGATAATGATATTTATAAAAAGGAAATTATATGTTTGAACTTATTGAGTGGTTAGTATTGTTTGAGATGATGAGGCATACCAATCTGAAATTAATGAGATGCTTTTCAGAGACATTCTCTTTTTCTTAAACAGAAGATGATAGTAATTGTGTAGCTTGCCATGTGCATGATGGGGTACAAAGGATGAGCAGAAGGAGGTGAACAATAAATGCAAAATTTAGAGGTATTCTTCATTGACATTTCAACAAAGGAAATGAATATTTTCTAGCTGGAAGAAGCTCATTTGTGGCAGCCAAAAGTAGATGAAGTTTTGGTATGCCATAAACATTCAAAAGAAAGTCAATTCGAGGATTTGAATTGCTAATCTCCTATTATATCAGAAAAGAAACTAACGTTTCTAACAACTATAATTGGTTCTCACACAACTTGTGTCAAGCGTATTATATTTCAAATGTCTGATTTCTTTAATAAATTGAAGAGAGAGTGAAATTTTAAAATTTTCATTGTCTTTAACATGATAATGACAAATCAACAATGGATGTGAAGATACAAATCTTAAAGTGCAGGGGAGGAACCCTATAAAAGGACAAAATCATTGAATTCACTTGATGATAAAATTAGGTCAAATTTGAATAAGTCACCCTTAAGATTAAATTAAATTAAAATATCTTAATTGGAAGTAAATTAAGTCAAATTTAATTAAGTCGCACTTGAGATATAAATTCTATGAATAAACCCTAATTAAAACTTAAATTAAGTTACATTTGATCATACTTTGAATTGAAATATGTTTTACAACATTGGCATTAAGCTTCACTCCACAAGAACAAATTACCCTGAATATTTTGGATCAAATTCTATCCTCAATTTAGGTTATATAAAAGAAGAAAGATCCTCTTCCTCCAATTTGTTTTCGAAGTGCTAAAAATTGCTTAATTGAACCATTGATTATCTCAATATCTACAGATAAATTTGTCACTCACTGCACCTTAGGCTAAAGGATAAGTGCTCTGCTTTTGAGTATTGTGCTTTCCTGTCACGGACCACCTGTGAGAGAGACAGAGACAGAGGCAGGCATTTAAGACCCCAAGGTTAAGTTACTTACGTGGAGAGGAGAATGGAAATGAGCCTCCATGGAGCTTTAATGTCTGATAAAAACTGAAGGCAATATGATAGAAGAAAAGGTTATGTAAAGTCTTCATAAGCCGCCTATCATTTTCCAGGTCCATCATAGGTATGTTGGTTTCTAATAATTGGACCAGTGGTACTGAACGTCCTTGTGGGATTCTGCACTTTGAGCACATTCTAATGGTTTGCAGCTTGTGGAACTGTTGACATGGCGATCCACTTGGAAGACAGAGCTCTCTCTTCACAAATAATACCTAAACAATAATGTCACACTTCTTTTGATATCACGGAAATTAAGGAAATGGCCTACTATGATGTAAGCTTCTGATCTCTTGTTGTACAAGCAAATACTTGAGCACTACTTACAACTACTTCCAGGGCAAAAAGTCATTAATTGTAATAAATTCGATCCTCCATTCTTTTCTTCCAGTCAAAGTGATGAAACGAAATTTAGTTTCTGCATTTCAAGATTTTTCAAAGTATAGCACCTAAACACGCTAGATATAGTAACAGGAATTGTGTTGATACAGCAATGCAAGGAAACTGAAATACAAAGCATCCGAGGATTTGTCCTTTGAAAGTCCAATATGGCTGCTCTACATATTTTGCATAGGCGGCCTCCGTGCATCTGTTGAAAACATATCTGAGATATTGATAAGGTAGACCCTTACAGTTACAACAGACAGGAATCTCTTTAACTCCTAGCCCATACAAGACTAGCATAAAGGGATATTGATTATCATCAAGCCTGCTCTCTCCTACTTTTTAAGTTCTAGCTTTACTTAGCAAGTTGCAGTCAAACCGATCAAATTGAGATAAAAATAAAAGACATGTAAGTCAAACAATCCACCATAACAGCTTGATAAATATAGAACACTAGAGTAGTCACATAATCCGCTGACAAAATTTATATCGATACATCCTCTTTCATGTTAAAGATATAAACAAAGAACGAATAAAGCACAACAATTTATGTATATACAAACCACGAAAGCGAAGTTGATTAATACAGGGGAAAAAATAGTGGTGATACATTGTTGCAACAGTGTGCCTTCATCAGGCAACATCTAATCGTCTTTGCACTCTTTAGTAGGTCGTGCTTCAAATCCACCGCCTTCTCTCTTCTCAAGTGAATAAGGCATATAAGTTCCAAGGATTCTATCCCACATAACAAAGAATGGCTGTGAAAAGTTGTATTTGCTACCATACAGTTGATGATGAACGTCATGGTAAGCAGTATTGTTTTTAAAGAACACATGGAAGAGATTCCCAGGAAGCCATAACCCACAATGGTCATCCACTGTTTTAATGGTAGCAAAGGAGAAAAAGAAAATGGAGGATCTAGGAGACATGCCTGACATGAGAAAAGATAAAGCCCCGCCGACTGTGTCAAGCAGAAGCCCCTCTAGTGGATGATTGTATAGAGCCCCAAATGCATAAGGGACAACAAGCCGATGATGTTGAGAATGAATATGCTTATACAAAAATTTGTTGTGATGCATGTATCTATGCATGAAATACTGCCAAGTATCCATAACCAACATTCCTGTAACAAATTGTCTTGCTAGAACAACTAAGGAAGGCTGTGGATATGTATCAGCTTGAGAATCACTTCCAGTTACCTATAGGAAAAACAAGATCCTATCATAAACTAGTAATTCACATTAGCATCTACAATTATGGACAAGCATACTCAAAATAGAAACAAAAGAAGAATGATAAAGTTTGACTTATATAAATGAAAACAGTTTCTAAGCACCCCGCATCCAACAAATGCCAATTGAAAAATTTTTAAAAACGAGTTCCAAAAAAATATAATTCGAGATGGAGATAAGCACTTTGATTTGCAAACTTACTTCATTAAAAATCAAGAAGTGCATCATGGTCACAGTCAAGAAATAGATTCTATTCTCCCATTTTGGCGTAATCGATAACCAAAACCATTCTTCATAATTGCTCAACCTTAATTAGTCCTTCAAGCTTCTAACCCAAACAACAGCAATATAAAGTCTTGCGAACTTTTCCTTGCATACAAATTTGTTTAAATTTTATATTTTACTTCATTATCTTCTTTAGAACTATGTAGTAAAGCAGAAATTATTCAGTGCTATTAACTGATAACATATCCATCTACCAGAACAATTTATGGGGATACGCTTCAATAAACTTCCTGATAGCAAAAACCAAGAACAGACTTGTCTTTGATCACTTATCACTATCTGCCTATCCTTGTATAAACTGTTGACGGGTTCTTGAAAAAAATTAGTCTCCAATCGTTCAACAGAACACAACCCATGTAGAAACAACAGAATATGACTTCATTCATCCAATTTAGACAGTTTTCCAGAAGACATATATAGTAGGGTAATATCAGAACAAAATTATAGACTGCAGTCTGTTATTAAAAAGTCAAAATTTAAACACAGAAACCAAAAAAAAAAAAGGACGTTTTTGGTAATTCAGAAGTTTCTGAATTCAAAAGTCAAATCCGACAAACAGAATTAGAAACAACTTCAACGATCATCCAATTCCATAAAAAGATAAAAAGATTCGCTTTTTCATCTCTAATCACAATTTCGTAGATTAAAAGTATCAAAATCAAATCGATCAGACCCAAAAGTAAAATTAAAAAAATAATAATAATAAAAACATACCGTAAACAAGAGAATAGCAACAACAGCTTGGATAGACTGCTGGAGAAGAACGCCCTTGAAAACAGTGGATTTAGAGACTAAATTTTTCTCATCCTCATCTTGTTTGGTATGCAATCTATAATTATCAAAAAATCCTAAAAGAATATATAATCCCGAATAAACCCAGTAAACAACGATTGGAGCAAAAGTACCCAATAATTCATCAGAAATTTGAAAACCCATGTTGGAAAATACCATCAATCAAAATAATACTCAAAGCATAAGAGAGCAACCAACCCCAAGAAGCTAGCTAGAAGGGGAAAGTTGAGAGTTTCTTTGATAATAGTGATGATGATGATCACCGCTACTATATAAATAATGAGAACATGAGCTGTTGCTAAGAAAGGTTTGGGTCACATAATTGCGATTAGGGTTTGAATAGGAGAAGAAGATTCCATTCGAGTCGTTGGAATCGACGAGGAGAAAGAGAGAGGAAAAGAGGTGAATTTGGCTTTGGATAGGGACTTACAATAATAATAACAAAATAGTAGTAAAAAGAAAAATCCAGCCCACAACTCGGGGATGGTGGTTTGTTTTATTTCCTGTGTGTTTGGTCAAAACGACACCGACTCTGGCTGAGAACTGAAAAGGAGGGATAGCGTAAAAGCATCTTAGACTCAGCGCGTTTGATTTTAACAAGGCCTTGTCATCGAGCTTACGTGGACTAAAAGACAAAAAATGAATTTAATTTATTTAAATTTTTTTATTATTTAGTTTAATATTATTCTTTATAACGCCTTATTTAGTTTATGCTGACAAGAGACAAATACTCATTTTAAAATTTAACGAGAAAATTCTTTTTCACCGGCCCATCTGGCAACGAATCAGGAAAAAAAAAAATCTGGAGTATTATATGGTTGATGCATGCGAATGCACATCAGATTGAACCGCCTCGCTCATTCTCAACAGACAAATAAAACCTCCACCTGGCTGTTTTGCGAATCCTGCAATCAATTATCAAGTAAATTTATATTTTATTGTCAAGAGTGGAATGCATTAAATTTTAGACATGTTTCTTCTTTGTGATTTATATTGTAGAATTTAATGCTTGTGAAAGAAAAAACTTTACAGATACAGATTTGAAGAAACTATAATTAAGCAAATAACATGAGCTGCCAATATGTACAGTTTAAATTGTTGTAAAGCAGGCATTCTCCTTGTATGGCAAATGTTTCTCTAAGAGCATCAGCAAAACCAACAAAACAACCAAATTTAAAGCAATTTTCTTCCTCTTCCTTCCCATATAAACTTCCAGAAAAAATTCGACTAAATAGTCATGGTATAGCAAAAATGGCCTTGTACGTCTTTCACAAAGCTTCCAAGCCTGCAGTCTCAGGAACTTTTTTGAGAAAGTTTAGGCGAGTTTGTTTGGTTTGCTTGCAAGGACCTGAGGAGATGAAGACAAGTAAATATCAGTTGAATGGGCCTCCTTTGATTGTATTATGAATGCATCGGAATAAATAAAAGGTGAAATTATTGGTGAACCTTTTGTTTTGCTCTTTTCATTGGATGATAAGACAGTGGACTTCCACTCTTGATAAGAAACTTTCTCTGCTCTTTTCCGCTTCTTGTAACTTGAAAGCTGCAGAATCTCATGTCATTAGAAATTTTGAAGGACAGTGAAAAACTAGAATTTGCAAATTAGTATTAACTGTGTAATTCAGCATTAGCAGAATTAATGAACCCAAGAGACAATTGATGACTCTTCGTGTTACTTGAAAGCTAAATCAATAGATATCTGATTTTGGAATGTGTAAAAAGGTCCTACCAAACTGTCTAACAAGCATGCACATGTCTTTCTAAATAGAATCTAGAAGCTAAGCAAATAGAGAATAGGAGACAGAATAGCTGCAGTATTACCTTTGCTCCATCATCAGATAAATAACCACCATCTTCAAATTTTCTTTTCTCAGGTAACACATCCAGCAGTTCTGCAACCAGAAAATTGGGGGAAAAACTTTCAATTATTGAACAAGTGAAAGAATTTTTCAACTAAAACCATTAACATTCAAGTCGTTACTCTCCAGTCCAATGATATCAAAAATTGAGAAATTGCAAACAAAAACAGAAGTGAATAAACATTTAAAGGTTGACAAGATGTTACCTCGGTTACCCTTCACTTCTCTTGGATCCTTCCTTTCTTTTGAGATGCCAAACACGTCATAGCAGAGGTCATTCATGGAGGTGGAGACCTATAATATCGAACTCCAATTAAGAAATATATTGCAAAGTGGAAAACGAATTTTCCAGTTTAAACTAAATATTTATGCAGAAGTGAGAGATTTTCTTACACTTTTGAATTCAGATTCAGATGTGCCACAAACTTCAATCAACTTAATTTTGTCTATCTTGAGCTGTGAAGCAAGAAACATTAATCACATGTACTAAAATATGAAGATAATACAGTCCTTCAATAACAATTAATGAAGAAACTTGTTACTTACCTTGTGTTTTTTTGAGCACAAGTAGAATGCAACTGCAGTGAACACAGGCCGAGTGAAGTCAGCAGTTGCTCGTCTAGTAGCCGGCAGTGATGCAAGAAACCGCTCCTTGTACCTGAAGATCAATACCTCTAAGTTAGAATCAGTCATTCACGGGCATTTCTACGAACACATAGAATGTACACCGCTTTATGTATTCCAATGTTAACAAAAGAATCCAAACAAAAAGGAGCAAAGAAACCTTACAATGATAATCCTTTATTCACTAAAGGAATCAGCCTTATGCAGCCAAATTGAATCCCCAATTCTCTAATATCAAGCTTTGTTCTACAGAAGAAAAAAAAATCCAAATTAAGATTCCACAAAATTTGAATAAAAATATGTAACCCACGAAGAAGAGAATAAAAAACCCACTTGACACCGAGACTGTTTTGCAGTGAATTGAAAGATCTAGTATAAGCCTTCTCTGACAGTCCACTCAATCTTATTGCAGCTTGTCTATCAAAAATCACTTGAAATCTGCATTCGTTTAACCAACCCATAATCATACACATAACCGTCTATCAAAAATACCAAAAAGATATTATAATCGAGATGCGTACCTTGTCGCAGCGATTTCTAAGCAGATTATGGCCTTGCTAACCTCTCCCTATAAGCAATTACACAATGTTTGCGACATTAGAAAGGAAACAAAATGTTGCTTATTTAACAAAATGAAATAAAAATTTAGAATTAGTACTTACAACTCCGATAATGGATGAATCAAACTGCACGTCACAGAGACGGCGAAGCTCCGCCGCTTTTCGGATCAGATTCTTGGATTCGGAGAGACCCAGTTTCTTTGCAATTTCCGAGAGATCCATTTGATTGATGAAGGGTTGTATTTTTGCCGCTTTTTGGGTTTCTGGTCTGTTGTTGAGACTCAAAGAATTAGAGAATATAACAGGAGATGGCTTTTCTCCTTTTGGCATCTGAAGTAAGAAGAGAAAAATAGGCAGGGAAAATAAACTGGCAGACATGGCGGGAAACAGAATTGCCGGCAATTCTCTGTGGCAATTTTTGAAGGTTTGGCGCGCACTGTTTTTGCTGGAATTTACCGGGAAGTTTAGGCGCCAAGTTAATTGTTTATTGTAATTATTCAATTTAGGGGTATTAACTGTAATTCCATATTTCTATGTCTCAAATCTGTTTTAAAAGTGTTATTTTATTTTATAATGCTAAACATATTTTTTTTTACTTTTTATTTTTTAAATAAGAAAAAAAGTTAAAATCATAAAATTATACTTCAACTTAATGAAAAATATAGTATGTATACTAACCGTAATTATAATACTGCTAGTTATGATTAGAATAATATAATTATAATTATTTATAGAAGCATTAATTAAACGCCTAAGTCTTTTAAACTCATATTATAAAAATATTATCTGCATTCTCAGATACATTTATCAATTACCATAATTAACCTTTTACGGTCAAATCGAGTGCCCAAATAAATTTACTTAATTAAAAAAAAAAAAAAAAAAAAAAAAAAAAGAACAAACAGATCCATATCATATGACACTGTCATTTATTGATGGTGATTCTTCTTCCCTCATTTTATCATCACAGTGAACGGAAAACAAAATGATAGTTTGAAAAATAAATCAAAAAAGAAAATATAAAAAAGATATTAACACTACAGCTAATTAGCACTAATATTAATATATTATGGAAGACCACCCACAAACGAAAAATATAACTATTTTGTATATATATATAAAGTTTCCAAATTCCCATGCACAACATCAATGATACAAAAATAAATAAATATCACAATGATACAAAAATTTTCAGGTTCCTCTCGCAAAATTGAAAGGCCATTTCGTTCGTTCGTTCTCGACCAATTTTGTTCCAATGCATGCATAAAATTAATGAATTGCTGCTATGAGGTTTTGCCCGAGGATACAGCTGCCCCGCGCTCATGAACGAGCTGTAAGTAAAACAAATGGGATTGTGTTCAAGGGACGTGTGAGATAACATAATAGAAGATGACATTTCAGTGGAAAAACAAATTGTTTGAAATGACACACCAGTGAGCCAACTTGTTCATAAGCTTCCATTACTTTAGGATCCTGCTCATCTTCATATCCAACTTGTAGTATACGAGGTCCATTGACGGACCAAAAGGCTCTTAGACCTGCCTCCTGTCATTGTAACAGACTTGACTTTGGTCAATAAGAATATGCAAGCCATAATAGGAAATAACAAATTAAATTCCGTGCTGTGCACCATGTCGAAATAAGCTTCGAGTTCAAAATTTTAGAATATAAACATTGTGTGCCAAAATATAATAACTTAAAAGGCAAGGTGAATAATCAAGCAAAATTAAATTACGTTAAAAGTTTGCAACTGCATATCTAGATAGCCAACCCTCAAACCTATTGAAATCCAAAGACAACAATAAAATGTATGTCTGCAAATTCTTTTTGCAATCTTTCAGCTCTCTATCTGAATGCTTTTAGTTCATCAGATAACAAAAGTGCAACACAAACTTAAACAAATTACCATAAGATAGGGACATAAATTAGAAATTTTACCTGTAATGTGATCAAGTAAATAGACTCCAGTGCTCGAATACGAATGTCAGGGTCATCACAAGGTTCACGTTCAATTGAAAGTGCACTGCCAAGCTCAAGAGGCATTTTCGATATGTCTTGTTCACTGTATATCTGGGAAGAGCAAAAGAAGAGTTAATTAACTTCTGCATAGAGAAAGCAAGAGACAGGAAGAAAAATGTTCGAAAATGCAGGTGAAACGGGTATATAATAAAGAAATGCACGGGACACGCTAAGAATAATTGTCGTGTATCTTTGAAGTTATTCATGAGATAAACAAAGCAGCAACTGCCACAATGGAAATGGCTCTAGAGGAAAAAATGGTGACTTATGGGAAAATCCATACAGAAGAATTCATGATGGTTAATCAATACCACGTGTAGGTACAACAGAAAGATTGGAGAGAGAATTGTTGTTACACCGGCATGTAGCTAGTGAAATTATCAGCTCATCTTATCCATATTTTCAGTTTGTAATGCCTTCAAATAAAACTGGTTGCCTGAAAGAAGTCGGTTTCATAAACATCCTTATAGGATCAGGTTTATAATGAGAGAGAATGAAAGTTTGTTTGTTCTCAACTGACAGTGATTCAGTTGGACCAGAGGCATCAATTTATTACTACTGCTATGTCACAAAACACATAATAATGTGAACAAACTGCGAATGTATTAAAACAAATAGCACCTTTGAAAAATAAAAAGAATGAATAAAAACGTAAAAGAGTTACCTTATTGCCGGCAACAGGCAGGAGTAGTGCTGGCCAAAGAAACTCAGATATCAAAAGCAAATCTTGAAGCTGATTCTCAGCTTCAAAACAGCAGTTACGAATTGTTCCAGAAATCTGCAACGAAAAATATAATCCCACTAAATTTGTGCCACGCCAAGAATATTGGTTAAGCTTCTGGAGCTTGGTGACAAGCTTTTCTTGCATATACAGGCCTCAGATCATATTTAGTCTTTTCTTTTCTTTTCTTTTTCTTTTCCTTTTTTCGGTTTTAGTCAGGAACTGCATTGAGCCCACGCACTCAATATCAGCCTGAGGGAAGCTCATATTATGTACAATAGTTCAAGCCACATATGTCTAATTGTAGGTAGAGTAAAGCATCTTATACTAACGAGCCTAATTGAATAGACATACAAATAAATCCAAAATTCATCAAAATGAACACATTAACTTTCAAACAGTCACGCTTCAATCATTCATTCAACATATATTCTGTTAGTGAGATTCTAAAAGCTTATGTTTTAATTGTGTGAAGGCAACCAAACAAAGCTAAGCATTTTTCTTATTATTAATATTTTTTTTTTTTTCCCAACAGAGGATGCTTAGTGTTGGACTTGTAAGTTCCCACTCAGAAACTTTGACAATATCTTCTTCATATATTGAGGAGGAAAAACCTTTTATAGTATCCAAACGATGAGAAGAGGTAATAATGTGCCAAAAGTAAGCAGCAACTGAAATTGCAAGCTACACTATCACTCTTGATTTATCCCATTTGGCATGCAACAAATGGATGGTACAACCTTAGATCTTAAAGAAGTCCCAATACATTTTGAACACGTATAAGAATCCTTCAAAACCGTATATATTACATACACGCGCACGCACGCTGGCATCACGTGCAAATTATTCACACAGAAAAAGGATATTCAAGTATAATTGATAAAAAAAATTAAAAGTTTGACCAGAACAAAGGACTACATGCAAAATCGCATGCAAGTCTCAGCAACTGCTCACAACTCTACTTATGAAAGTCTAAAACAAGTATTCCATTTTGCAAACACATATAATCACTAACCACCAAATGAATTGATATTTCACTAAAGAAGCTTAGAACTCTAAGTTATTAAGTTATGCATACCCCTTTTCTCCGCAATGGACTAGTGGAATCAGACTGTCTGAGAATCTGTTTCAGCAACCCTCGCTTAGGGTCAAGTAACAGTTTCCTACCAGCTTCTTTCTTTGATATATTTACAAGAATGGAACCAACATGATCAAATGGATTGTCTGGAAAATGACAACACCACAAGTTAGGTTCTATATTATGGAAAATAAATACTATACATGCTAGAAAAGTCATAAAACTCATATAAGAGAAGAATAAAATAGAAACAAATTAAGTGGTTTTGTAAAAGCCAATCAAATGCATGAACGTCAAGGTGAAGCAACCTTGATTATGAATTGACCTTCAATTCTTACAATCATTTAATCTTTGTCCAGAATTTCAGGCGTGCCACAGAGAAAAGTCAGGCCAAGATCCAATAAAATGACAGCAAAGCCTCAAAAGTCATTCTTATCAATCAAAATATGTGATCTCTTGAAAGACAACTAATTTAATTTTTTTTTTCAGGGTTATGTGCACTAGGATATTGCCAGAACTAATTTTGGTAGGTCACGTGTATCAAAACTTACATAACTTATGTACAAGATAAGAAAACACACCTCTAGTTTCACTGGAGGTTCCACAGAATGATCTCACAAGCTTCATAACAAACAGTCCTTGCGTCTTCTCATCATCAGTCTAGCAAATTGGGAAATTCCCACAATAACTAATATTGTTTTGGTATAGTGAGTAATGAGTCATAGTAAAATATTTTACTACAAAATCCACAAAGGGAAAAAGAAAAACGAACGAAACAAAAAATGGTTAAATACTGAAGTAAAATGGAAAAATGTTTTTGATAAATAAAAATTGATTAAGAGATGAGGCATATGAAATTGCAAATATTTTATTTGTAATAATAGCATGAACTGATGAATATATCACCTGAAGCAAGGATGAAATACCACCATCCAACTGAGTGAGATTAACTAGGAGCATTACAAGTAATCGGGTAATGCTAGATTCTGGCTTATACAATAGATCCATGGCCATTAGAATCATCCTAGTTTCAACCATCTTAGCAGCTAAATTCGAGTTCTGCGACAGATTCACAAGAGCTTCTGCTGCAGGCCCAGATACCTCCTGAAACATTTAATCAATAGTCAAATTCAGATGACTAACCAGTAAAACAAAGAATCTGTAAAAACAACTATTTTGCAAAGTCATCATTGACATAAATTACCAAAACTCAGAACCTGGTAACAATCACAGAACTTCCAAGCCAATTTTAGTACTATAAAATGAAAGCAGATTGACAAAATCATTAAAGGAATTTTTTTTTTTTTAGCTTAATAATTTATTAGCACAACATAGCACCTTTTTTTGGGTTAAAAGTCGAGATAATGAGGGAAGCACAATATTAGCATACTTAGAAAGGGACAGTAACCCATCTTCAGACCCAGTTAAGTCCCGAACAATATCAACAGCCGCCTTCTGCACCTGAATTCATTAAAATTCACATTAACACGAAAAGAACCACACATGAACTTCTTCAAATGAAGATAATCAAAAGCAAGAATCAGTAACAATGACTATCTGGAAACGAGCGTAGAAAAACAACAATTTTTATCAAATAATATACATGGGTTTTTTTATAAGATAAAAAGAAATCAATTTTAGTCTGTTTGGAGCTGAGAAATCGAATTAGACCAAAGAAGAAAGTCGAAACTTTGAAATAATTGCCAGTAGTACAAAGCTTTTTTTTCTTTTTTCAATTATTTCCAAGCGAACGGCGCTTAAGCAGAGAACAAGGAAATTACCGGCGGAGAGGGAGCGGATAGAAATCCCACCAACTCTTCAAGCTCGGTTGCCATTGCTGCTGCCGCCTCCCGAAGTTACGCCACAGCAAGTCAGCAACAATCTAATATACACAAAGCGACAAAATATCCGTGTATCATGCTTGCCCTCAGCGACTAGTCGTTCGTTTATCATTATGGCAAATTGCTCGGTCGTTTAAAAGTTTTGGTCATATGAACATTGAGTTTTTGCAATTAAGGATTAACCGTGACCCAAAATTTTATATAAAACTTATTATGCATTTGAAATTACGAATTTTGTTAACTCTGCACATCCAATAGGTAAATCAATCATATGCATATACTTAACTAAAAATTTCATCAAACATTTTTTTTTTAGAATTCAAAAAAAAAAAAAAATTTAAATCCAAATTTACAGTCGGATCATATATTTACTTACTACTATATTATATTTTAGTGTGTTATTAAACAGTTTATAAATTACACAAGCAATTGATTAAAGTTAATTTAATTTATAAAATATCATATCAATTCAAAGTTTTTTTTTCAATCATTTAAGGTAAAAAAAAAAATTTACTCATATTGACCAATCGGTTACATATAATCCATCAAAGTGAATTTCAATATTCATTAAAAAAAAAACTGCACAAAAGTTTATGGAAAAACATAAAGTAATCTAAAAGCAATTTTTACTAAAATGTAAAATCTCTTGGTTATAATTATTCAATAAGACAGAGTACTAGAATTCGATACAAGCGGCTGGATAAATCACCATAGTACATTAATACTATCCTGACTATATATATATTTGGGGTCAACCTCCCTCATTTAGCTAGTTGGTCCCACAATTTTTCTACGGTCCAAATCTGCAATTGTTAGTTAATTATTGTTACGTTATGACATTTTGAATGGTAACACAGACACAGAAACTCTTCTTCTTAATTATCACTTAATGGATTAATTAGGGCAAACATTTGAAGCTATGGTAGTTATGACTGCTTCTCTTTTATGGTATGATGATGACGGCTTTTTTCTTTTGTGCATTTCACTGTTTGTAAAATAAAAATAAATAAATAAATCCATCGTACTATGAAACCATCATAACTGGCAATCAAGAACAGAGGAATCTTATGGTTTTGGAGGACACAGAGCACATCGGACCAAACCATATTAAACTTGTTACTAATTTGTTATAAAAAAAAAAAAATATATATATATATATATACATATTACTATATTGCTATTTAATAGAATATAGGTTCTTTAGTTAATTTTTATTTAAATAGTATTTAATTTTCGTAAAATAATTTATGGGATAATATTTTCCACGAGTTTTTGTAGTCAATGTTTGGAAAATTAGTCAATAGAAAATATTTTTACTATCAAAGGAAAATTAAATTATTATTAAAGAAAATAATTTATTATTTTAAAAAATATAAAATATTTTTCAGATTATGATAAATTTATTAAAATTATATAAATTCATAATTTTTTATTTTATTAATTATCAGTAGTCATTATCACTTTATTCATTATAATTACGGTCACTACCAACTGTTATAATTCATTTTTTATTACATTATTTTTAACTAATTTTCAATATTGCAATCAAATAATAAAAAATAAGTCATTTAAAAAAAAAGCATATATCAAAGAAAACACGTTTCTTGGAAAATATCGTTTAAAAGTAATTTATTTTTCAAAAATAAATGGAGCGGGGTTAAATAAAATACAAACGATAATTTATTTCCTTATAATTGTCTCTTTCTATATATTTAATCAGCAAATTAACCAAATGCGGCAACTCTTGCTTTATTAATAATTGCTCTTTTCAATAACCAAGCACAAAAAACAATCGCCATAAAACAGACAACAACAACTCCCCATAACAAGCTTATTTTCACCTTAAAACCATTTTTCTCTTTCTTCCAATCTTTTACTGTCACAGCCTGTACTCCACCACCACCACCACCATCGCTGCCGCTGCCGCTACTTCCACCGTGGCTGTTAAAGCAGGAAAAGAACTTATACCTCTCATATCGAACAATACAATACCCAGAAGCCACTATTCCTCCTTCTTTACCACCACATTGCTCATAAAGCTTTTCAATGGCTTTTACTGCACAAACTTCGCAATCTTTTGGCGATAAAGACTTAACACACTCAGCTGCTGCATAAATTCTGCTATCATTATTACCATACCTAATGCTTGAAAGCCCATGCAAGCTATTACTGTAGTCATAAATACTAGCTCTTAGCCTTAGAAGTAGTGTTTCAAGACCCACTTCAAAATGAACAGGGTCCTGGATTTTACAAGCTTGATTTGAGCAAGAACAGTTAGTAACTTGAAGATCTGGATGAGATAGTTTCACATGGCTCTGATAATAGTTAAGGTAACAGCCATCAAACCAAGCTGTTACAGCAGAAGTATTATTTGGGCAAAGACTTTGAACGGTTTGTTTAGCTTTTTGGATACAGAAGGAGCATTGGGTTGGATTTAGATTAGCGAGGCATTGCATGGCTCCATTGATGTAGCCGTTCGGTCCGAGACTAACAGTAGAGGTTATGAACATGGTTTTTGTCACTTGAGCTGTGAGATTATCAAGAAGAGTTTTTAATTTTATGGGTTTAATAGCTTCTTGAGTTGTTGAAGTACAAGCTATGGACATAAGAGAAGGAAATTGTGAAGCTTTGGAGAAAGACATGACAGAGAGGATACAGACAAGATGAAATGCTAGAAGAGAAGCCATGACACTTCTTTTATTACATTTTTTTATTTGGACATCATATAAGTAGCATATCGTTATAAAGAACCGCCAAATGCATTTGTGGCATGTACTTCGCAAAAAAAACCTTATGAGCCCATGTAGTTTGCAGATAATCGTATCCTTAAGGTTAATTTTTATGTATTTAAAATATCACTTATCGCGCTAAACATTAGGTTTGAGAAGACACGCACTGCTGCGTTCTGAAGCCTTCACTCGCTTCTTAGTGTGTGCCTTCTCAAACCTAATGTCCAGCGTGATAAATGATATTTTAAATACATAAAAATTAACTTGAGGTTTCCTGCAAATTACAATGAACTACAAGATTTTTTTTTTTTTTATAAAGTACATGGGACAAATTTATGCATTTGTCCCATAAAGAATTAATAAATTTAGATAACCATGTCTTACTGCCAACTATCAAGCACACGAGGCATAAGGTTAATGGAGTTTCAACTAAGAATTATACGGGAGAGATCAAGCATGATTGTACGAGAAAAATACAACATTAATTGCATTAATTGAAAACATTATATAAATAATTTTGCTCAATTGTTAAAATTAGCTTGTAAAAAGAACATGATTCGCTTAATATGAAAATTAAAGAGTCATAGTTGAATGATACGAGTTTAAATGAGTTATACTACTGATTGAACCGTCTGATTTATTTATTTAAAAATAAATTTGTAATTTTATATTAAGCACATTATGTAAGTTACACTTATTATAAGTGTCTTACTTTTGACTTGTGTACAACTCGTGTAATTAAATTTTCTATTTATTGATGACATTTTTAATTAAATATATTACACTGTTTTGTACTTTTATCGCTTGTTTAATTTTCGTGTCACATTCGTATTTAAATATTTAATATAATTATTTAAAAGTCATGTTATTTTGTCTTTTTTTTAGTTTATGGCTATCATTTTGAATTAAAAAAATGTTAATTTTTTACATTTGCCTACAAAAAATTTCCTACGATTAAAATTAAAATTGCATTAATCCATAACAAGTGATGTAAAGTACTTCCAACAAGTTTCAAATTCTGATTTCACAAGTAAGATTTATAGAGAAATATAATCTATTAGTTGAAAAATTACAGCCATTTGTTGTCATTGAAAATAATATTTCGTTCTCAATTTTAAAAAAAAAAAAAAAAAGAAATATTTAATCATGGACAATAGTAGTTGGACGGACATATTCAAGCATGGCCCAATCTAAAAAAGGAAAAAGAGAATTTCTAGTGGCCCACTTAAATAAACCAACAATATATCCCGACCCGACCCATGTAACGAACCAACGTCCAATGGTTCTGCAATTTAACCCATTGATTGATATTAATTCACTACTACATAATACCTCTCCAAAAGTAGATTTCCCGCTTAGCGTCAATCGTTTCTTCAATTAATTAATAAAAATCATCCATTGTTTCGTATGGATTAGATTCATAACGATTCGGCAATTAGGTTTGCTGAATTTGAATTCTGTTTTAAATTATAGCATAAAGAATGAGCTTTGGAGGTTTTCAATGTCATTTGATTTGCTCAATCAATGGCTCTTTACAAATACAATGGAGAATTATTACCGGAGAGAAGAGGCATTATCGGCGCGGTTTTCAATTCTTTCGATCGACGGATCGTTCGTCGAGGAAGGAGATTCGCTCGGTTTTTTACTAAACCCAGTTTTTGCATTTGGGTTTTGTTTCTTTCTGCTCTTTTTTTGATTTCTCTTTCTGTCTTTGGCCTTAAATTGCATCTTCCGGGTGAGCAATTTACTATGTACTCTCTTACTTATCTACTTTGAATTTTGTTTATCAAGGTTGTAAATTGTGTTTGATTATTTGTTAATTATCATTATTTTTGGTAGGTAATTTGGAAAGTTTGGAGCGTAGGATTTCATATCTAGAGAAATTAGATGTTGCTGACAGCCGAGAGAGTAAACTCCAGTCTTCAGATGAAGAAAAACAACAAAAAGCAACAAAAAGCAGGCATCGTAACCTGCGTAAGTGAAGTTGGCTTGTATCCCTTTAATTCATAAATGTTTTATTATTTGAATTTTCAATTATGTTGTTAAAATTATCAACTTAGTGCTTTTGGAATCCAGTTAAAGAAAATTCATAAAAAGATAATTACTATAAACCGACTTCCTTAGTTTAATAAGGAGAATCTTTAATCACATTGAGGCTTTTAGTCACATTTAACAAGGAAAAATTGTGGCTTTTAGAACAAACTCTCAGCAGCAGAATTTCAGTGCCCCACAGAACACTCGTCACTCATGTAGACTATAATATTCTACTTCATATTACTAATGATTGAAGAATTAATTTGATAAATCCAGACAAAGTTTGTTACTCATTTCTTCTTTTTAATACGATTTCTCTGGTGACATTTCAGATTTGCCTTGTAATATTGAGTTTTCGGAATCAGTTGATCATCTCATTGAGCCCCAGGATATAAGAAATTTCACTCAATTCTCGCTTCGTTATGTAACCATTGAAGGGAAACCTTTGGGAACAACTTTATTTCGATCTAGATTTGGAGGACATCAGACCCATGAGGAAAGAGGGAAATCTTTCTATGCTAGAAATCAAACACTCCATTGCGGTTTTGTTAAAGGATCCCCTGGAGTTCATAGCACTGGATTTGATTTGGATGAAAAGGACAAGGCATACATGAATAACTGTCGGGTAGTGGTTTCCTCTTGCATTTTTGGCAGCTCGGACTTTCTGAGAAGGCCTACAAGTAAAAAGGTATCTATCTCATATATTTTTATGTGTGCTTAAGTTTTTTTTTTGGATGGGGTAGGGCCGGGCACAGGGGGGTGGAGGAGCAGGCAGCAGGGAAGGTAAGATTGAACTCTTGACTGCATCTAGAACAAAAAATGCACTTAATATATGTAACTAATAGAACAATTTTACCCTTTTCTTAATTTTTTTAGTGTTATATATGTTCTCTAGCTATTCGTTCAATGACCTAATATATTGCTTGTTTCAGATCAGCGAATTTTCCAAGAGAACTGTTTGTTTCATTATGTTTGTGGATGAGCAAACACTATCCAAGTTGTCTTCAGATGGACATATACCTGATGATCAAGGGAATGTTGGTCTATGGAGAATAGTAGTTGTTCGGAATTTACCATATAAAGACATGCGGAAAACTGGAAAAGTGCCAAAGTTTTTATCACATCGCCTCTTCCCTTCTTCTAGGTAATTCTTCAGTATGATTTGTTGATTTAGTTTATAGCTCCAGGAGTTATTTTTTTTTTATATAATTCTGTCTAGATCTTTAAATTAATTTCTATTATTGGCTTTTATGCTTCTATTTCCAGCTATTCAATTTGGCTTGATAGCAAGATGCGACTCAACACTGATCCAATGTTGATTATTGAATATTTCTTATGGCGTACAAGATCAGAGTATGCCATTTCAAACCATTATGATCGTCACTGTGTCTGGGAGGAGGTACTCCAAAATAAGCGCCTAAATAAGTACAATCACACGGCGATTGATGAACAATTCAACTTTTATCAGTCTGATGGCCTCATGAAGTTTGACCCTTCAGACCCAAAAACTCTTCTTCCAAGTTGTATGTATTTTCATTTTGAATTTTGGTTCAGATATTGGTTTTTCCTTTTTCTTCTGTATGCGTGAATATTAGATGTTGATTCTGCTTTTTAATCCTGTAGATGTGCCAGAAGGTTCATTCATTGTACGGGCCCATACACCAATGTCAAATTTATTTTCATGCCTCTGGTTCAATGAAGTTGATCAATTTACGTCACGTGATCAACTTAGCTTTGCATATACGTACTTGAAACTGAGGAGATTAAATCCAGATCGACCATTCTACCTAAATATGTTTAAGGTAAAATAATAAATCTATGATATGTATAACTAATTAGATTGTAAGTTGGTTATGATGAATCTTACTGGTAACCTACGATAAGTGCTGTGAAATTCATTTTTTTGTCCAGAACTTTCCTATTTATCACTCAATTCCTAGCACTCTACTGTGTTGGTCTATCATCTCCATGGAGTTGCTTATCAGTAATTTGCTGAGAATTCTTTTAATGTAACTTCTATGAGAATAATTCCCATATTTTTTTTTTGGTATTTTTTTCTTATAATTTTTATCGATCTGATCCAACTAGTTTGGAATTAAGGCGTTGTTGAGCTGATTGAGAATCAGGAAATGCGTATTATGCAATTCTGTGGCTGTGAAATTGTTCTGAATTGAATTATTTAGAAATGTGAAATTGGAGACAATCATTAGACTCAAGAATAACATAAATCTTGTTTCTATGATTTCAAGGAAATGACAAGAACCTCATAAACGATTAAGCTGTGTAATTTACTTCTTTGCTTGATGTTAATCTCTGCAGGATTGTGAACGCAGAGCACTAGCAAAGTTATTCCATCATAGGGTATTGCCATCAGCTCCACCTGGTCCCTGATCATTGAAATTATATGCCTTTATTGGTAAGATTAAGCACGTCCTTATCCCTATGCCCTTCAATGTACTTTAGTTTTCCCTGTTCTTTCTCCATGTAGACTGTCTTGAATGCCAAAGTGCAGTCTGCTAATAACTCTACTCCTAATGTCCAAAATGTTCTAAAAAATGAACACCTAAAATTGAATTTGACTGGGACTGTTTCAGAAAACTTTTGATAGAAGAGGCTTAAATTTTATCCTTTGAATGGAATACAGCATGGCATCTTGTTCAACTTTGTTTCTCTCAATTTGAGGATAGTGATGGGATATTTTGTATTTTAATCATATTGCTTTCAAAATTGTTTACCACCACTTAGGGAGACTGCACAGAGCAATTGATTATTTGACTCAGTTGTATTGATCCAATGGTGGATTCTGATGCTGGATGCACAATAGCGTTTGTATTTAGGTTTTGGATCCTTGATATCTCCTGTTTGGCAATCTAACGGTTGAATCTAGCATGACTGGTGTAATTAAGAGAACTGTAGTCAAAATCAGCATGTTTTAAGGTGTGTATACAACTCTACAATTTTCTGAGTTGAATCTGTTAGTGGGTCAAATCTTTAAAGATATTAGTTTCCATATATGTACTAAAAATGCTGTAAATATCTGTATAATTATGATGTGCATATCTTTCTTTAATTAGGCCAAGATTATAGCTGTTTATTGTGTAAATAAGTGACTATATTTAGGCCGAGATTTCAGCAATCAGTAACGGATTCTGTGTAATGTACATCAGATTTTTCATATATAATGAAACACACTCTCACTTGAGAGGTATTGAGCCAAATTGACAGTATCTATTTAATTGGTCTTAGCCTTGCTTAAAAATTATTAGGCAGATCCATGATATTTCTGAAGGTCCGTATTTTCTCAGTTCTTACTGAACAATCTATGGTTAGTTTGTGATGGATCCTATGCTGTCTGTGCAGGAATATTTATTGAAAAAAGAAGAAACACTCAAGAATCATGATTGCCTTATTCAAGAATCTAATGTGATTAATCTTTCAAGCTTGATCAGAAATCAGGCCTGAGCAGTCAGCTGCCTTATTAGATAGTGAATTTGATTAGTTGGATCTTGGATGCTGACCTGTCCATGATAAATGACTTTGGAAAAACTCTAATATGTTGGCCCAGCAGTTTCTCAATTGAGAGATGCACTAATTTTGTCTTACATAATGGTCTCTTGGGGCTTTGTTGAACTAAATGATTTCATAAGGAGATTGCAGAGATTGCCATTGATGTCAATACGTGGAAAAGGATCTGTGGGCTTCATCGCAACAGAATTTTTGTTTGTTTGAGTTCCTCACTCAAACCAAGCTAATTGAACCATATGTGCACATAACATAGAGATTGATGACTGACATTGATTTCTACCATGTTACATTAGTTTAAGGCATTTTTTTTTATCTCATTTTGATTGCTTTTTTTGCTTGTATTTATCTACGCTCAGTATGAGAGAGAGCAGTAGTTTTTCACCACATGGGCATGCCTATTATGCTTTTCTGACTGTTGAATTGATAGCTCCTGTGGTCCTCGGGCACTGACACTTGTAACTGTCTGTGAGAATGTCAATTGAAGATAATATAATTCCTGTCATGCAAAATTTGTGTTGTCCTGCTCTCTAAACTGTCTATAAATACGAGATTGTGGTTTTGCTTGATGCACCAACAAATACTTTGCCAAGGCAATGAAAAGAGAGGAGAAGAAGTGTTATTGTAGAAGTCGTATGTGAAAATTGGAGGAAATTAAACGATTGGCATTTTGATTTTACTTTCTGTTTAGTTTCCTCCAATATTTCATATCCAACCTTCGCACAATTGGTAGATGATCTTCAAGTAATGTCGAAGTTGTATGTGAGGATTGGAGGAAATTGAATAAATTAACACTGAAAAGTGCAATTAGTTTATTTAATTTCCTCCAATATCTCATATCCAGCCTTTTCATTTTATCCTACCATTCTGCCTAAGTTGTAATTGAGGATTGGAGGAAGTTAAATAAATGGTTGTTCTGAGTACAGTTTGTTTAATTTCCTCCAATATCTCATCTACAGCTTCTTCACTACAGAAAAAATGTGGATTCTAAGCAAAAGTGTGAATGTCGCATGTGAGAATTAGAGGAACCTAAATAGATTGATTTTGTTTTTGCTATGGTTCTATTTAGTTTCCTCTAATATCTCACATTCGACCTTGACAATTGGTGGAAAATGATATGGGTTCCTTTGTAACTCCCATGTAACCAGTCTTGACCCTGGAATTGGAACTCCAATGGCAAAAAGTACATTTTAATGGAATATTATGTTAAATTAATGATTCTTAAAACAAGGATAGTAAATAGTTAAATATGTGCGTTGATTATCATAATTCGATAATTTGAGTTGATGGTTTTTACATCCTAATGTCGAAGGACGAGAGTATAATTATATTAACTAAAATCTCAGCTTGCTTTGGTCTCCGGAGAAATAATGTTCAATTAGACAACTAAAATTAATATTTTAAAAAATAAAAATTATAGTTTGTCAAAAATAAAAACCTGCTTACTGCCTGTAATTAGAACGGCAAATACAACTAACTTGAGTTGCTTAAATTGCAACATGTTATGTCGTTTTACCTTGATTTGTCTTGTATAAAGGTGAAACGACAAGTGGAAGTGTCAAACTAACTTGAGTTGCATAAATTGCAAAAACCGACAGCCTAGGGCTGCTTCTCCAAACCTGATTTAGTTGTGTGAATGCTGAAAAATGGAAGCTTGCTTGATGAAATGCTCTTTTGGGAGTGGTTTCTTTGGAGCTCTAAAACCTCTCAATTTGAAAATCTCTAACTCTTCGTTTCGCTGCCTTTCCATGCCCACTCATTCTGGTTTGTTTCCCTCCTAATTTATTTTTTTTTCCACATTAATATGTGGGTGTTTCATCCTCTGATAACAAGTCGGTATTTTTTTTTTAATCATAGGAGGCGCAAAGTCCATTAGAAAGGCATATGATGCCTTATTATTGGATGCCGGCGGAACCCTTTTGCAATTGGCATACCCTGTTGAAGAAACTTATGCTTCTATTGGGAGAAAATATGGTTCATTTCTATTATTTTTCCCCTTCCCTTTCTTTTTCCTGGTGTGATTCTTAAGATTTAACATTCCATTTATGTTTGAAGTGGTAGTTTTGTTAGTCAATTAATTAGGAATATTTTTGTTATAAATGGCACTAAAGATACCTGTTTTGCTGCTAGATGATTATTATTGGAGTTACTGGGTTTGTGAATTTTGTATTGGGTTGTTGAAGTAGTTTATGCTTATTGTGAATCAACTTCGCTACCCTGATTTGAGTGGAAAAAACAATAATTAAATTCCAGACAATTGATTATGGTTCCAGGCATGAGTTCAAGTTCAGCCGAAATAAAGAAGGGATTCAAGAGAGCTTTTTCTGCTCCATGGCCCGAAAAGCTTCGTTACCAGGTCTCTGCTTTTTATGAACTGAGTGTGTCCTTCATTAGATAAAAGCACAAGTTTGATTTCCTTCAATTCTGCTTGAGGGATTATTGTTCTCTTTGAGGTACATGCCTCATTAGCATATTTAATATGTCTCTGTTTTTCTCCTCCTGTCAGCCATTCTCTTTTTTCCTACTGATCTAACTTTTTTCATTTTAGAAAGCAGCAAGTTTATGTGGATAAACTTGGTTTCCAAAAGAATTGATCTAACCATTTTTTGTTGATCTGTGAAAATCATTTTAATTGAGGAAAATATACTGGATAATTATCAGCTTGTTATATGTGCATCTTTGTAAGATGTAGGAATCCAAATGGGTGACACATTTTTGTAGTTAAACTATAAAGAGATGACCCCTCTTTCTTTGGTTCAGCTCAATTGTTCTTCATTTGTCCATTGGAGGGTTTTTGCCTTTTTTTATTTTTTATTTTTGGGCTAATGTAAAATAAGGATTGAAGAAGGAGGCTTTGCTGAATTCGTGTAAGTATCAAAATGCCTGTTGTGCTGGCATTCAATGTGAGCCATTACATTGTATGGATTAAATGAAAATCTCCACTCCATCTTCATAAAAAACAGCCATCCTAGGGCACCTTAAGTTCTGATTTATCAGAAGCTAAAATTTCTTCAATACATTGCTTTTCAATGGTGGGATTCTGTAGTAATAGAGAGAAGGTTCTTAATTAGAAAGAAGACTGCTCCCAACCTTGGCATTAATGCATCCTGTTGTTGAAACCCGCAGATTGGTGTTGTATCCCTTTTCCTGAAGATAATTGAAATAGAAAGAAAGCATAACATTTCCCTGTTGTATTTATTATATGTATAATGTATTGTTCTTTTTATTCTTCATTATTTTCCATCTATTTTTCTTGAACGAACCTCTGGCTAAACTCCTGTGTGTTTTGAATAACTTCTACTATTAAAGGGAGATGGGAGGCCATTTTGGAAATTAGTTGTTTCTGAAGCCACTGGTTGTTCAAATGATGATTATTTTGAAGAAGTGTACCAGGTATTTTTGTGAGATCCACTACTGTTCTATATCAAATTATCAATGTTCCCTTCTCCACTGGTGCATAGGAAAAAACAATTTACTGAATGCATATAAAGCTGGGTCTGTTCTGTAACCTGCCTGCAAATAAAATAGTTTCATCATTACTTTGTTTTGGAGGAATTTGTCTCAAATGCCAATAGTTGCTTTGTGCAGTACTATGCAAATGGCGATGCATGGCATCTTCCAAATGGGGCTTGTGAAACATTAGTCTTTCTGAAAGAAGCTGGAGGTCATATTCATCAAGTATTCTCCTTTTTTTCATGCATTACTTTTGGCAACAAGCATTGTCTTTTGAATGAATTGTTTCTTGCTTTCCCTAACTTGGTGAGTAATGACACAGTTAAGCTGGCTGTTGTGTCCAATTTTGACACCCGCTTAAGAAAGCTTTTGAAGGACCTAAATGTTTTAGATTTGTAAGACTCGATCTTTTTCCAGTTTGTTTTTCTTCCATCCTCACCTTTTCATTCTCAGCAACTGGACTATTTGCATTCATACTTCCTTTTATTAGTCAGCTGTTCATCAAGGTGGCTGAATCATTCATAAGATGCAAAATAACTGGCTTAACATGTTTATATATATATATTTATATTTATATTGGATAAGTATACCCATGATGTAGGTGAAGAAGGACAGAATCAAATCATTTATGAAATTGTATTGTATAAGCAGATGCATGCACTTCATTGCTCTAAGTGTGAAAGATTTCTTTTTTATTCTAACATTTGGGTTTGGGTCTTCTTACCAGGTTTGATGCTCTAATTATATCTTCAGAAATTGGTTACGAAAAACCAGATCCAAAGATATTTAAGGCTGCTCTAGGTATGTAACCCAATGTCATCAGTTCTTATAGCGACAAATTAGGCAGGTAGGAAACTGTAATGCAAAATCAAAATCCTTGCTTGGGGCACAATGGTAGACAAATTATTAGTAACCGTTATAATTTCTATCTGTAGCTAGAGTCAGAGAGCTGCTTGTGCTTTTATTAAAAAATGGACTTCAGGAAAAATGAAATAATGCTAGTCATTTGCTAACACACTACTACTGAAGGTATTCTTACCCAAAGAATAAATGGGGATATTTTTCAAGTAATTTTATCTTTTATAGGGCTGAAAATTTGTTAAAAGAGCTAAAAAGTAGTGTTCTGTTCTAACTCCCCATAATCCACACTAACACATGATCCAACTTATATCTTTTGGTGCAAAAACCTAATGAAATGTTCCTCAAATATTTGGCATTTTTATAGATCAAGTTTATGTGGAGGCTAGCAGGGCAGTACATGTAGGAGATGACCTCAAGGCAGATAAGGATGGAGCCAATGCTATTGGGATTGATTGCTGGTAAGCAGAGCTTATCCTCTTAAATGTTCCTCATCTACCTGAAGCTCTGTTTTTCATTTCCATTACCATCTTTTTATTTTTTATTTTTTACAGTTAGATAAGTGCTTTCTTGATTTATTATCAATTCATGATTAGTTGACACGAGTCAACATGGCAAGCATACATTTGGATCATTTAGATTTTATGCTCTTGAAAATAAGAACACAACCCACGAATGAGCCATAACAGCTACTGCTCTCTGATTAATATAATCAGGTTATGGGGAGGAGACGTGAAGACCTTCACAGATATACAAAATGGGATGGTTCATGAATAGATGGGCTCTGGAAATTTGGCGTCGGCAACAGTTCTTGGTGGCTTTCAAACTTGACCTTGAAAAAGTGCCCCATGTTTTAGAATTCATCCAAAGATTGTTGAAAAACTGAATTGACTTGTGATATGGTCAATAAATGTCACTAGTGACAGTGACCACTCTTTCTTAGAGATAAAGATAATAACAGCTCTTTGTTTGGATATGGTTATTGGCAATAAGATTGTTAGTATAAATGAAATGTAATTTCAGTTTAAAGAATTTGTTCACTTCTACTTGCCATCAAGTAGGCATCTAAAATGGTAGCTTTCCCTTTTAAAGTTAGCATTTATTAGGTGATTATAGAGGTGGAAGGAGGTCAATGTTAACATACCTAATTAACAAGAATACACATTTGTAAAAAATTAACTAATTTAGCTTGTAAAGAAGAAATAGTAATAATGATTAGCTGGTAACAAACAGGCCAGTCTAAAAATACCTTGAATAGGGACCGCTCAACTTGACCATGAGAAAACCCTAACGAGGTCAGCTGGACGAAGCAATGGATATGTAATCAATAATCATAATCCAGGAACATTGATATTAATCACCTGAACCAGGCACAATCTGAAATATAAGATCAAAGCCTATACAATTCTGACTGTACAACATTTTACAGACGTTTGAGGAAAATCCTGTCGCCATGGAACAGGAGCAAGATAGAACTAGGATTGCGAACTTGAAACCAGTAGAGATGGTGATAATAACGTTCCCTTTGTGGTCAAATCAAAGACACATCACTTCTCTTTGAAGTCAAATCAAAACTCAAGATGCATCTAATATGGTTCTTGCAATAACATTTCTAAAGATGTGAACGTGAAAAAACAGCAGCTGCCATTTAATAGAACCATATGTGCAAAGACATGCCCCTGCTACTTGCACCAAGTAATATTATAATCCCGGCGGTCATACTGATTATTGACAACCACCTTTTGAGTTTGAAAAATGAACAAAGAAGAAACAGCAAAGATTGGGCCAATATTTTCACTAGAGCAGCCAATAATGAAAGCAGAAATAAATGGTATTCATTAAAATCCAATAAACTTGCGGAACTAGAACAATTTTTCCACTTACCAAGGTACAATCCAATTGGTAATGCTTAAACCTTCCCACAAGGAGGAAAAAAGAGTAACCTGCTCAAGCCATCCTTTTAAGCAAGGTACCGATACAATTTTCTGTCAGAACTATCCCTCTCTAAGAAATCTCGTTCAATAAGAGACTCAATACGTTTCTTAATCTCTGTGGGGTTGGCCAGAAATCGCGACTGCAACTGCTTTGTGACCTCAGCAATTATATTGTTATGATCCAACACCCTTCTTGATTTCATGATCCTAACTATTGCTGCTTCTATCTGGGGCTTCCTGTCCTCCTCCACTCTCTGCCGAGTCTCCTGCTTTTCAGGTTCTGATTCCTTTTGTGCAACTACAGTTCCTATCTTCACCTTATAGAATTTGCTTGTGAATTTGTCATTGACGAAAAAAGCATCTTCCTCTCCAATGTCTTTACTCATAGGCTCTTTTCGAAGCACATTCTTTCCTTTCACACAAGCCATAGATTGCAGGCACCTCTTCAGGTCCGAAGCAGGAATTTCTGTTGCCTGCTCAATCTCCTTGTAGCTAAGCCGATCAGCATTGTTAAACAGCATAAGGACGCACATTTGATAAGTAGATACATTCAACTCATGTTTCTGACCCTTCCCAAATGTTGCTTTAATGTCTGCTGTACCCATGTTAGTCTGCCAGGACAGTCTCCGACCAGTATGGGTTCCAAGGTAATACGATCTGAACTTCTCACATAGCGCTGACATTTCAGTAGGCAAATTGCAAGTAACACTAGGCTGAGTTGGCCAAGATCCTGTTGTCAAAACCTGGACAACCAGTGTGGGTCCATCCCCTAGCTCAGGGTGGCTTGCATAAAACCCTTGCATTGTGTCCTGGGAGGTCTTCATGTCAGTGAACATGCCTTCTAACTTTGAAGTGAATTGATATCCACATTCAGTCTTAAGTTTGACTATTAAACTTCTCTCTGCATCATCAGAGACAGTTTTACCTGACAACAACCGCTTAGCCAAATGCTGTTTATAATACTTCTCAAATACATCTTTCTCCTGCAAGTAACGGAACAACATCATCACTTTATCAAGAATAATCTCCACATCTTCCTCACTAACTCCCTTTAGACCTTTCCGAAGTTTGTCGTCTACAAACAACGAGATGAACTCAGGAGAGCGAGCATTCAAGTTAATGAAGTATTCAAAAGAGGAATTCAAAGCATTCTGGAACGTCTTATCATTGTTGAAAGCCAAGCTTATGATGCTATCATACTTATCTTTTTCATCCAACAAACGCTGAACAAATTCCACAGGATCCTTCAATCTTTCTGGATCAGTAACTAGTTGTTTTCCAGTCTCCCTGAGGTGAGAAGTCATCACTTCTCGTATTGTCAGAAGACCATTAGGAACCCGACGGAATAAGTTATACATTCTTCCCAAGTCTTCATACTTATCATCAAGAAGCATATTTACTAGGCCTGAGTTATCCATGTGGACTAGTCTCAGCATGTGGTTAGCAATCATTTCCTTCTCCACCACATTAGTTATCTTGACTTCACTCTTGGTGTCCAAGTAGTGGGTCACTCTCTCCATCTCTTCATTCAAACGTTTCTCGGCTTTTTTCAAATATTCCCCACAATCACAGCATTCAATAAATTTTTGAGATTCACCCCTGTAAAACTCAGCTGAAACCTCAAGAAATGGCTTCTCAAAGTCTTCTTGATAAACTGAAGAACCTAAATCCATAAGCATCTTGATTATGTTCCTCATCAATCCTCTGTCTATAACTTCACCAGTCCGTTCTCTATGAACTAGTTCAAGAAGTGTATTAAGAAGCCTGGTTTGGATTTTGCTCGAGTGTATAATATTATCCCTCCACAAGTTTAGTCCAAGCTCATGAACTGGGGTTTTATGCGTGCTTGGAATATATGTCCTATCCATGTACATCAATATATCCCTAATCATTTGCAATGCTTTGTTATGGTCATTCCATTTCCTGTTCAGCTCCTCCAAAAATGAATCTCCCTGAGCACCCTCAATAGATTTTGATATTTCTTTAAGATGTAGAGTCATAGTTGAGACCAGACCAGAATATAACTTTTCACCAAACTTGTGAAGCACCATGTTATAGGCATTCCTGAAATAATGCCAAAACTGTAGCATTAGAAGTACAACTGTTTAAATTCTGTGAGCTTTTGTCCCTTCCGATTATAACCAAACGTAATGGATGTTTCAGGAAGTGTGCAATCCCTAGAAGTAGTGATATTAACAGCCTAAATAATGCAAACTTGGGATAGGTAGAGCAGAAAAACCCTAAAAACAGGCTTGTATATACAAAAGAAGATTATAACAAGGGTGAATAATCAATATATGGACTCCACAACTATAAAAATCTAAACAATATTCCAGTTTCCATACAAAATAAATATATAAATTACAAATAAAATTTCAAAAAAATAAAGAAGCAACTCTGGAGAGAGAAGCCATTGCAAATGGCAAAGCACACAGAGCACCAGGAAGACTTCAAATTCCTCTCTCTCGAAAACGGGCAGAGTTAGACCTTTTCACATGTATCCAAATTTTTTAATTACTTCTATACACATACAATAGTACCATAATAAAGAAAATCAACAGATAATACAATCAAATGTTATCTACAATGTAGAAAATAAGATTACTGAGGAAATTGTCTTTTTTACAGAGAGAACATGGAAAGGAACAAGAAATGACTTAGACAACAAAGGCAAATTCAACAGTTCAGTTCACAATTCAATATAATTGAATCCTATTAAATTTGAATTTGTTTCAAGAATTTAGTCCATTTCATATATATATATATATGTTTTTTTTCCTTTTTCTTACACACGGGAGGGAAAATAAAAAAGAAACAGACGTAATATTATCACACCTATAAAATCCACTTCCACTTGAAATTTTCTTAACTACTTGAGGCAGTAAATAACACTTTAATCACCAGCAATTAAAGATCATAACGTACTCAAGTAACCAACACTGAGTCCAAACAATAGTACAAAGAACAAAATATGTAAATAATACTATGGTAGAGAAACTAAATAGCTCAGATGCTATTGTTCAAAAGACAAAGCAATAATACGAGCATAATCATCAACTTGCAGCATCCATTTCTAACCCCATTCTCTCCTCCAATCAAATACCAACATATCTATTAGTAAAATCAAATTTCACCAAAATATGCAACCAAACTAGAAGTAGCAAAACCAAAGTCAGGAAAAAGAAATGAAAGCATATAATCACCAAATATAATTACCAAACACCAAAAACGCAATACTGAAGTTTTTTCTAGCACAGATAGAAATAAACCATTTTTAATTTCGAAGGACCTAAACAATATCAATAAATACATGCAAACTTGTAATTTCAAACAGATTAAAGAGAACAAACCTATAAAGCTCTTCAAAACTGAGACCACTAGCGTTATGATTGTAAATCTCATGAATAGCATGCTCCAGAATCTTCCAGGTCTTATCAGCATATTTCGGATCCACCACGACCCGGTGCTTAAACGCCTCTATTTGGAAGTTCCTCTTCTTCTGATTACTCATCTTTTCCCTTCCGGATCCGAATCCTAAACCAAAAAACCCTGATCTCCCGCTCCAAATCCACAACAAAATTATTAAAAAGAACAGAAATGATCCAACGGCGACGATCGAAGAATCGGAAGAGCTGAAAAAGAAAACTGGCAAAGAGAAGTTAGTCGCCGGAGACCGATAAAAGGACCGGAGATACGTGTACGGAAGGGAAATTAGGGTTTGAAAATTGAGGTTTTTTGGAAGGGGTATACTACTAAAGGGGAAATATCAAATCAGGGAAAGACGGCATGGGGCCTAAAATGAAATTATTTATTAGGAGAAAATTTAAAAATAGAAAGAAAAAAAAAAAAGAAAAAAGAAAGAAAGAGCAGAAGCAATGAATAAAAATGTTTATAGGTGGAGAACAGATGATTGATTTGAGCGTGTGGAAAAAAAGCACGGAAGGACTTGGCCTTTTTCGGTGGGTTTTGGATGCCGTTTGGTAGCAGATGAAGTTACGAATTTGTTTTCCCCTTTCAGTTTCGGATTTGAAACGTTTCTTTTCGTTTTCCTCTTGTTTAATAGACTAAGAACTAGATACGTTTCGCAGTTGAATGTTTTTGAGCGCGTCTAAATAAATAAAAACGACGAAACAGTACACTGTTTCGGCCCATGGACTGGTCTAACAAACTAAAATGGGGCAATAGTGAAACAAGTTCAATAAGAAAAAAACTTTGAGCCCATACAGGAATATAAATCCGGACTATTTCTTACTATCATTATTTTCGTTTCCGAGTATTACCCTTACTCTTAAGCTTAATTTTGAAGCACCAGATACGTGGCGTCGTACTGACGCATCCAAAAGACTCCCTATATAGACCGCGAAGTTTCGAAACTTCACTAGCGGTAACCGTACAATTCTCCTACTGTCTCTCTTCTCACGCCTGCTACTGGTACGTTTCTTCATTTTAGAATCTTCTAGTTTCACTGTTCGTCTTGAATTATTGGTTTTATTAATCGTTTGATTCTTTATTTCTTTCTGTCCTTTTGATTCTTTTTATTTGGCGTATTTGTGATTCGAGTTGACTTGATGATTGTTTGCTGGTTGTGAAGGACGAATTTATTTTGTTTGCCAAAAATGCCGGAAGATTTTCGTACTGAGCGCCCTTTGTTTGGTGGTGCTATTGTTAGCACCTTTCCTGTTAGATTTCAGGTTAGTTAATTTTGTTATTGTTTATTTCGTTGATCTTTTTTCTAAAGGTTGTTAATTTGACCGAAGGGTACCGAAACTTGTAGGATGTGAGCAATGTTCGGCAAGTTCCTGATAATCAGGTTCGGTTATGTATAATTGTCGAGAATTAAATTTAAATGGCTTATTTTTTTGTTTGTTTTTTAATTCTGGTAGTTGATTTCTTTTTTAATGTTATTGAACACTTGTTACTTATGGTTATGAAGGAGGTATTTGTAGACCCTGCACGTGATGAAAGCTTGATCTTTGAGCTTTTAGATTTTAAGCATGATGTTGCAGATAATGGAAGTGCCACCTGGTTTCTTCAGGATCTTGCTAATGAACAAGATGCAGAGGGTTGCACGGTATGTGTGGTTCTGATTTTCGGCTTCTAGTTCGGCAACGTAATAAGTGTATCTGGTGCTCTTATATTTACATTAATATACATGAATAATGAAATTACCGTCGTAGTTGACATTTGTACATTGTCTTGTGAATAACTTTGTCACATTATTTTCAATCGCGCACCTTGTTAGGGGGAAATCCAAAGGTTTCTTTGAAAAAAGTTATGTTTATAATGTGTAAGGATGGTGATTGTCTGGTAGACAACTTTCTTTTGACTCAATAGGGCACTTTTTGCTGTTTGTAAATTTAATCCTTTTTGTTTTCTGCTGTCTTACTTCAGCTGATTGAGCAGTCTGGAGTAGTTGAGGCCCCTGGTTTGCTTTACAGGAATATTCCTGCAGTTGTTACAACTGCTGTTGGCCAAATGGTGCGTGTTCTATCTACTGCATTTAGCAGTTTTATTGCTTAGTGGCTCTAGCTTTTGCTGTTTATGCTTTTTATACTGCTGTTGGCCACTTCTGGTTATGCTTTTTTCTGTAGTTATTTTTGTCATTCATGTGTCTAGTGCCATATATCTCTTGCAGTTTCCTTGATAGGTATTAAAGCCTAATGCTTTGTTGGTTGGTCTAGATTTGATCTAAAGAGAGGTCTTTGAGACTTTTGAAATGTCCCACCTTTTCATATTGTGAGCATGAATCTAAAGTGATTTAGTTTTATTAGGATAGCAGTTTAATGTTTGTGGAGTTGAAAATTAATGTTATGTATAAATGAGACATTTAAAGAAAGTAATAGAGGGAACATATTTGTATTAAATTATAAGCAATAAAGTAAGTTGGGAAAAAGATGTGGAAGATTTTAAACTGTTTGTATTGGCAATAGCAGAGCTGCTGAGGCAGCATATATAAATTTTAGTCATAAATTGCATTCAATTTTCTCTTCCAACATGATATAAGAGAGTTGTTTAGTTTGTTTTGAAATTGTCTGCTCTGCTTTGAGTATAATTATCCCTGAGAATATGGTTTACTAATTAACTAAGGCACATTGTTCTATAAACTTAAGAAAGTTGTTCTGCTGCTTGTCTTTCTTCACTCTAATATTTTAATCTGTTTCTTCTCATAGTCTGCATTTCTTCACATTATGACGTAAACAGGCGATTTCTAAGGGACGACAAGGAAGGGAAGCGCAAAATGTTGTTAGGGTAAATATGTCGGATGTTCTTGATTTGTATCTTTCCAATTTTTCAAAAATGTTGAACATGTTATTGATTTTTATCTTTCCTGCAGGTTTATTTGGCCAATCTACGTCTTAAGGGAGTTACAACAGATGTGCTGATAACTGCATATGAACCCATCTTAATAAAGTAAGTGCAAAACAATGCAACAGAAGGGGAAAAAAATGATAATTACAAGAGCATAATGTAGGAAATCCTTTAATATGAATTCTGGAGAAGTAAAAAATTCCGCATAGCTTGGATTTTGACCTAGTGATGAATTCCGCTTAGCCTGTCTCGAGCCCAATACAAGGAGAAAGGCTGGATTTGGCTAACAGCTGCTATAAAATTGTCATATTTTTATGACATGACTGCTAGGAAACAAGGAAAGGGATTCACACAGCCAACTTCAGATAGCCTGGGACCATACTAGAATTTGGTTTTGTCTTAAGAGTGAAAGAGCCTGTGTTCGTAGGATTTACTTTAGACATGTTTTTTCTTGCTTTGGAACTATTAGAGCTAACAACAGGAGATTTCAACTGTTAATTATTATTATAATTTTAGGCCATTGGAAATCACTGGACATAGAAGCACTTGAAAGTAAAAAGAATCCTTAATTTAGGCTTCATTTGTTACGTATATGTATATAGTACTAAAGCAAAAGGCAAAAAAAAGAGAACAGCTATACTATAAGAGCTCATGTTATTAGTTCTATCTTAGATTCACACGCTCAAAGATTTGAACCCATGATACGACAATCTGAAACGTGCTTAATCACTTGGGTGAAAGCCCAGAGGCTTCTCTTATGAATGATTCGTGCATATTTCATCTGGTTGTGCACCAAAATAGAGAGATCATTATTTGCACTTGCGTGTTTCTCATACAGTGTGCTTCTGTTTTATTTTGTGGTTGCAGTCCTCTAAGTGAGAGTGCAGGCACTGTTGGTGCGGGCTTAGCAGTTCCTGCAACACAATCAGGATTCTTGCCAATGTCCGAGGTCTTTAAACTTGCTGTTTCTACCTTCAAAGTCAATGACTGGAACCTTTTTGGTAGTTCTGCTGCCTGATTCTCGTGAAAGTTGCAAATACACGGAAACAAGTTTCTGTGACCAAAGCAATGTGAACGTGTAGTTTAGACGAGAGTTTTATTGTTTATTTTCATGTTTAAATTAATATTTAGACAATTCTGCACAAAGTGGCCCTTCTCCTTATTTGTGCTTGGTTGGTTGAATTAATTAATAGATAAACGCATATTTTCATTGGTCCTTTAAAGTTAATCTGGGGGCATGAGATTATACTGACTAAATTGTATGTCGACAACTAGTATGATTATTTGCTAGAAAAGACTGAAAAGGAGAGTTCTGGTTAACCACCTCTATAATAAATTAGGGGAACGAAATGATAGATACAGAATCATCTCTCTTGACTGAGAAAATGCAGGGTATGCAGACATGGGGAAAAGTTGATGTGGGTTTCGAATTCAGAGAAAATAATAACCCATGAACTCCACAAATCATTATCATGGAACTTGGGTAAATAGAAAAGGAAGACTCCACTCAATCAACATAGCAGCAATAATTAAGAAGACGAGAAGCTGTTGCAGGGAAATCTTGACCAGGAAAGGTCATTATTTGACAAGACAATTTGATACTTACGGGTGAAAAATGACAATTGTTATAAACTGTTATTATTAATTTTTAATCCCTTCATGCTTTATGTTTCTGAGCTGCTTAATTTTTAAAAATGAAAAGTTTACATCTCTGGTTAAAAAAAAAAAAAGTACAAAGAATGATAGGATGATCGATCAGTTTTTGTTTCTGATGGGTTATCTTAGTAATAATTTTATCTTTTTGTTTGATGATCTGTTTAGTACTAGATGTCGGCGCAGTGATTTAGACAAACATCTTCCAAATCAAAAAAAGACATTTTGAGTAGACTTATCAAATCAAATCTTCTCTCTCTCTTTAATGACACATTAATAGAGACTGCTGTCTAGTGGTTAAGTGTTCCTTTTGGCTGAGCCTGCTTCAATCATGGAGGTAACATTGATAGAAACTCTCTATACCTTTGAAAGCTACATCTTGGCTACCACTTCTCGTTTTTCTATTTTAAAATCAACCCTTCAAATTGTTAATATCATCAATAAATTTTAAATTCAATATGGATGAATTTCCACATGAGCTGTCCGTAACCTTTTTCATACGAAAGTGAGAGTTCGACTTTTATAAATCACTTATGCATTATTTTGCTGGAGATCAAATTTAAAATAGAGACGGAAATATTTTGGGATTCTCAAACATTTAGTCTATTTCGCTTTCTAACTACGTGTTGTTGATATTTAATTAAAGCATATTGGAAAGCTCTAATGTTGAAACACAAGTTTAATAGTCAATCACGTGCCACTCTAGTGGGTCCAATGTCATTCAAAGACACTTATAATTGTTTTCACATATATATTATAATTAATCAGAATTCACTAAAATTTTCTAAAACAACGAACCAAAAAGTTCAAAACTTTAACATCAAGATTGATTTTAAATTAAATTCCATGCATAACAAAATTTCAAAAGCAATCTACTAATCAAAACTTTTGATTTTAGATGCCTCATTAGATAAGTTGTTGTGATAAAACCACAATCTTATAATAAAAAAAATTGAAAAATTACCTATGCAAAAATGCTTTACAGCAAAAAGCAACAAAGAAAAGGACACAAATAAAAATAATGTACTAATTATAGAGCATATGGTCAATCTTAGCCCGGCCCAATTGAGACGAAGAAGACACATCATACTTCTAATATCATGAGTCCATAAAAGCATGCGGTGGGCAAAAAGTCATGCATGATGTGACCCAACTTGTATTATTTATAGACAAATTACATATCAATCCTAAACATTTTTTATATTATACAAATTGCCCCTCTGTATTTAAAAAATATTAGTGTTTTATAATACACACGAGGAGTTATCGTATTTAGAATTATATATTCAACTCTATTTAATATTACAAAATTATATTTCTTTATTTGAATATCTACTATAAAGTGATGATTAATTTTTATTATTGCAAATTTACAATATAAATATCTACAATTTTTAGCAAATCAGATTTCGATTAGATTAATATATATATATATAATATAATGGAAGTAGACTGAATGCCCATACGATTTTGATTAATTTAAAAAATCATCAATCATACAAAATTCTTAAGTATATATATAAATATTATAAATTAATTAAATTTGAATTTAAATATTATAATTTAAATCATCAATCGTCAATTATAATTATATTTCTAGCCAAATCATGAATACAAAAATAAGAATGTTATATTTTCGTATTGTCAATTATCATTCAATTTTCTTCATTTGCATGATCAAGCAAAGGAAGAGGATAAAGAAAGGGTGAAAATTTTTATTAACACGTCAGCCCTAGGTTTTGGGAAGGAATCGCGGGGGCGTAGCAGATAAGAGAGAAAGGTGATGTAAGCCCTAAGAGGAAGATTCCAACTGTCGAATATGACGTGGCAGTGTCAGCCAAACCACCAACTTGGCCAGAGAGAGTAGAGAAGGACATTCCATTACATGAGCTGGATTGTGGGTCCATTTCCCTCTTTAGCTTAATAAGTGCTTAACTATCACCAGATCTGTTGGAGCTATATGCTTAGTCCCTTTCCTATGTTCAGTAGTAACCAAAAACACATCAAATTTTTTGCAAACAGACCATTATTATTGAATTATTTGAGAACAAAATTATTTTTATTTTTACAAAAATCAAATAATTTTGCACTCACTTTAATTCATACAGATAAAATAATTTTAATATCACAAATCACTTTAACGTATAGGGTAAAACAATATATAGAAAATGAAAATATCAATCAGTATCCAGCTGTTCTGGAATGCATGAGCGACAATGCTTGGCTAGAAGCTAGGCCACGCTGCAGATTGAGTGTTCACTTTCTTATTTCAGTGAAAATTCAATTATTTAAATAGTTAATATACCTTTCAAAAATCTATAGTATTGACTTTTGTACCAATTTCTATTAAAAATAAAATTAACAAATTAACAGAAATTATTCATTTAAGAGAATTTCTTTTTTTGAAATTTTGGAATCAAGGTAAAAATAAACATTATAATGAAAGAAAGGTCGTAAAGATATATAAAAGGTATGAACACGACAAAAATATCTGCCGCCCGCCATGGAGGTCTTTATTATAACAATATTTAGAACACGTTTGAAATAAATAAATTTCACAAAATTTTGTATAATTCAAAATTTTATATTTAAAATGAAAAAAAATATATGAATTTAAATTTTATGAATTGTATTAGTTTAGTTCAAATCCTATCAAAATTGTTGAAATTTACTAATGAATTCCACATATTAACACACTAACATTTATATTGACTAAACCGTCCATTCACCAAATTTAAAATTTTAAAATTTAATTAATTAATTATGGTGGAATATGAGTGATTTATTTATATTAGTATTTTTATTAAATTATTATGTATAGATTATTTTAGAAAATAAAGACAAATAAATTTTCATCTAATAATTTTTTCAAACATAATTTTGTGAAATTAAATTGAATTTTTTATTTTAAATTATAGCATACTAAATATGACAAATTCATTTATAAATAAATTTCACTTAAAATTTATTTATAAATAAATTTTATAGTCATGGTTTATTCGTTTGGTAGCTTAATGTTTAAATTCTAAAAAATAAATCACCGATCTTTGGACCAAGTGTAATTAAGCTTAAATATAGAGTGCAGATCATAGAGGTCCATTTCTTTAAATTTTGTGAAAAAAAGTCAATATCTCCGGACGAAGAATCAAGAATGTATAGAATTTCATGGCGACATAAATATGTTATAGTCAAATTCTTGATTTAAAGGGTTACCATGCAAAAATAAAGCAGGCCATTGCTGGAAGAAGACCTAACTAGGTAGGTCAACTGGTGTCAGGTTACAGACGTTTATTTATATATAATATGAAGAAGACAACGATGGATAAGATACAGTGCAGAATTCTTTTAATCATGGCCAACAGATTAACCTAACTGCTATCTCCAAATTCTCAATCAATTACTATGCTTCATCGTCTTGATATGGCGGTGGATTGGACACTAGCTATACGTCCTAAGTCTTGACTTTCTTGTCAACATTATCTTTCCACCATATCATGATTTTATGATATATTATTTATTTCTTTATGTAGAAGTTGAATTAGGAAAATAGTGATCAAAGATGGTTTGGATTTGAAGTGCAAAAAAATATTTAGTGAGGAAGTTTTGTAATAATTGCATGGTCCAAAATATCAAAAATCAAGGATCATTGCAAACAAATTAATTATACATACATACATACGTACTACATACATTATAGGCGTTGCTTTTAGTGCAGGGTACGGAAAGTGATGTGATTTTATAGTCTTTCTTTGTTAAGATGGTGGAGTGATCCCATTTTGTTAATCTTTAGGGTTGGTGCAATGCCAACCTGTCATTCCTCATCTCATTTCGCCCTTTTCTCATCACTCATGACCCAATCCAATCATGAATTTTAGTGAATTGGAAAATAACATTTTAATATTTTAAATTTACATATTAGCCTCGAGACACGTGTCATTTTCACTTGGTAAGTTAGTTAGCTCTCTTTATGTTTAATTCAGACAATTATTCAATCAGTAAATTAAAAAAAAAGGTTTCAAATAGAAATGATTCAAATAAAGGTTGAAAAGTCAAAATATATCGTATAATTAAACTGATTAATATATATATATATATATATATATATTATAATTAGGAGATGCAATCCCTTTTAAATAGATAAACGTAAAATATTCTTTATTCTTTTGAATTTGTATTTTTATTTTTATGGGATTAAATTCGCTTACCACTTCGATAAATATTTTATTTCTATTTATATATATATATATATATATATATATATTTATTTATTTATTTAGATTTTCGTTTACCAATTTTTTAGAGCGTTTGCTATTTATTTTTTTGCAAAAAAAAAAATGAAGTCTGGAAAATGTGTACAATGGATGATGCTAACCTCAAACGCAAGGACCACACACAGTGTAATAAAACATTGGGAAATTAAGGTTTCTTAACCTGATTTTGAACATGTAATAAAACATAATTAGAATGATTAAGTTTGAAGCGATGAAACCAATTTGACCTAAAATACATGTAAAATGACTTAAACGTGTAGCCCAGTAACGCCCAACATTCCGACAAATTTGTTTCTGTGATTGGCCAATTTTCGACGGTAAGCTATCTGCAATGCATCACCGCCATGGGTGCCATGGCACGTGATTTTTTTTTTTTTTTTAAAAAAAAAAAAAAAAAAAAGAATTTACCATCGATCCATCATAAATTTTTAGATCAATGAATTCGATCAGACCAAACCCATGTGGTATGTGTAGTCCTAAATATAGTACATCACTGTGGCTATAGGACTATATGTATATATACATACTAAAAAATTAGGGTTTTTATCTAAGAAGGGTTCCTCATTTTTAACCATTTTATATTTAGATAGAAAGAGAGCACCAAACAGCAGGTGTGGACTCCATTTTTAGAAATTTATATGGCAAAAAACTAATCATAATTATTATTATATAGTCACTGCAAATCTATATATACTCTCTCTCTCTCTCTCTCTCTCTCTCTCTCTCTCTCTCTCTCTCTCATTATGGATATTTCCTTGTCAATGAAACTTCAACCAACTAACATGGAAGAATTAATACAGGTGGTCCCTATAGATTGATGATTCTGATTGACTGTGGATAGCCATGGCTAGCTAGATTGTCTCACGCACATATACATAGTTAAGTAATTAATTATGGTTTAATTGTTTAATTACCCTTAACCGAGTAATTAATAGTATATGTTATTTATGAAAAAGGGGAAAAAAAGAAAAGAAAAGAAAAAAGAAAAGTTTCTATCTGATAGAAGAAACATGGTAACTGTCAGAGGTTCAATGATTAAATTATGGGTTCGATTCAATTTAATGTAGTGAAGAATTGAAAAAAGTTAATGATAACCAAAAGGCTTACAGGTTTTCCCTACCCAAAATAATTCTGAATCCTGTTAGGATTGGACTACAACGTGATTGTGTCGTTGGATTTGGTGACATTTCCATGAGGACACGACCTTGATATTATTGGTTTCATCTTTATACTTACTATTATTATTATTATTTGGAAAATTAATATAAAAAAATATTTGGAAAAGAGGGAAAAAAAACATTTCTACGAAGTTTTCAAATTCCAAAGTTAATTAATTAGTCGGCAATTATATTTATTTAATTCATATTATTAATATGAGTTTAAATTATGATCTTAAAGCAACCTAATATCTTTTTTATTAGCTGTTATATGCAAGAGAGAAAAAAAAAATGATGGTAATTTGATGGAGATGACATGACTAAGTGTCATCTTAAACCAAGTTAATTTAGTACAAATCAAAAACCTAATTAAACAAAATGATTACATTAATTGGAACAAAAAAAAAAAAAATGGAATTACTGTATTTTATTTCCTTCCAAGTTACACTTGAGGGTGCAAGTCTCTGAATTTAATAAAGTTTTACTCCTTGAGTTGCATCAATCACAAGGATAAGGAGATGTTAAAATTTTGTTTTGCTATTTGTCCCCTTTGAATAATAGAAGGGAGAGAAGTTGAGGATTAGTGGTTGAAATGCCAAACATATTCCACGTGGATATATTATTAATAACCATTTTTAATTAGTTAAAATAAAAATGGAAGGATACCTGAACAAATAACCCTTCTAAATCAAAATATCAAATATAAAAAATTGGGATTAAGTGGAGAATCTAAGCGAAAAAAGAAAATGATTTACGAAGAAAAGCAAACGGTACAGAGTAACGACTAAAGTGCAAAGCGGGAGGAATGGGATGGGACCCACCTTGATTATCTTTTCTTTAACCATTCTCTCTCTTTCTTTCAGTTTTTTTGACTTGGGATATTGGGTCCCACCACTGTCTTTGTGGATTGAATGATAAATAGCACCGCACGTGGAGTCTGAACCAAGCCACTGTCCATTCCAACCACAATAAAACCACACACACACACCCCCCAAAATCCAAAATAATATAATAAAATAATTTCTTTTTCTCAAAGAAAAACGACCTGACATATCCCCGTTTTCCCAATCAATTTGGAGACTAAGATTAAAAATTAGAATTAAAAAATAATAATATTTATGATTGGATCAGTGAGAGTGAAATAAAAATAAAAAATAAAATAATAATATTTCTTTTTCCATTATCCGGTCCAGCACCATCATCTCCATATTTCTCACTCATGGTATATGTTGCTTAAAGGTTGGCCTCTTTGAAGGCTCTGTGTAGGTCTCTCTTACCTTCTCAAAGCAAAAATTCCAAATGCTACTCTATCACCAACACCTACCACAAACAAACACATAACAGACCCACCAAAGTCAGTGAAAAACCCATCAAAATATGTAATAACTTACACCCAAAACCCATCCAAAACTCATATAAATTTTTTTTTATATAAATATATACATATATTTTCTTTTTTCAATTTTCTTTTTTTTTTCTTTTTTAAATCTTACCCCCACATCACATGATCATGGAACCTGAAAATGGGATCCGCAACATCAGAACCAGTTTTCCTCTTCAATTACTAGATGAAAAGGATCAATCTATTTCTTCCTCCTCTAATCCACCTCTTCCTCCTCCTCCTCCTCCTCCTCCTCCTCCGCCTAAAAAACCGCCTCCCAAACGCACCTCCACCAAAGACCGCCACACTAAAGTCGAAGGCCGTGGCCGCCGGATCCGTATGCCTGCCACTTGTGCTGCCCGTGTTTTCCAACTCACTCGTGAACTCGGCCACAAATCAGACGGTGAAACTATTGAATGGTTATTGCAACAAGCTGAACCTGCCGTCATCGCTGCCACCGGTACTGGTACTATTCCCGCCAACTTTACTTCTCTTAATATTTCTCTTCGTAGCTCTGGCTCTTCCTTCTCCGCTTCTCACCATCTGAGAAACTCTTATTTTAACCCTAATTTCGCCTCTCATCAACACTTACGATCGAGAACCGACTGGGAAAGGAGCATAGCCGCCGTTGATGAATCATCACAACCGCCACAACAGAGAAGAATTCTGTTTCCGTCTGAGGATTCGCTAGGTTTTAGTTCTATTAGTTCAAGTAATGCATTACTTAATAAACAAGAAGTGCGCGGCGGCGATACTACTATTTTTTTAGATGTATCTGATGGAGAAACTAGTTTAGGAAGAAAGAGAAGGCCGGAGCAAGAATTGTTGCCGCAGAGTAGTCATCAGATGGGAAATTATTTGTTGCAATCCACTAGTGCCGGAGCAATTCCGTCGACTCATAGTCCGATTCCGGCGACATTTTGGATGATGACTAATCCTAATAGCAATAGCAATAACCAAGTGATAAGTGGTGATTCAATGGCGACCTTTCCACCTTTTAGTGGCAGTAATAATAATATGTATAGAGGCTCCATGTCTAGTGGCTTGCATTTTATGAATTTTCCTGCCCCGATGGCTCTCTTGGCTGGGCAACAATTGGGCGGCGTCAGCGGTGGTGTTAGTGGTGTTGTTACGGATAGGAGTCATTTAAGTGTACTTGCTGCCATGAATGCTTATAGGCCAATTATGGGTAGTAATGGCGCCTCGGAGTCTCCGGCGAGTGGGTCAAACCAACACCACGGAGGAGAGGAACATGAACCAAACTAGCTGTATGAGTCAACATTTACCCAGATATATGAAGCTGCGAGTCTTGTGGTTTGATCTATAATTTTACTCACTGTTTCTCATATGTGTAAGTATATATATACATGATGTGCATTTTGCAAGATAGGTTCAGCGTTTGATATTTGCTTTAAAAATTGAGTTTTGAGTTTTAATTAATTATTATTGAGTAGCATTCGGTTTTGGTGTGATTAATGAAGAGAAAAAAATTTAGGGTTTGATTAATGAAGTAGTTAACTTGAGTATTTGACTGATGACTCTATTAAAGCTCTTTTTTCTTTCTTTTTGTTTATTTATAACTATTGTTTTGCTATCATTTTCATTTTCATTTTCATGCAAGTTACATATTTATTCTATTCTATAGGCATATATGTGCTTGCTTGCTTGCTTATTATACATATATGGGAATTCCTAACCCCTCATCTCACATACTCATATGTATACATCACTCGTCTCAAAGCCTTTAGTACTCTTTTACAGCTTTACAACGCTTGATTTTGGGATCTCCATCGCTATCTAGGACAGTTAATTAACATTATACCTTTTCTTATATTTTATTGCTTCCTTAAATCAAGAATTGTGTTTCCTCTTTCATATGCATATTCATGCATGGTCAGAATCACGTCTCATAATATTCAACGAACTGGGGCACTCGCATCCTAATTGGAAATCATTCAACCAGTAATACAGTAAGAGATAATTGAAGGTGAAGAAGAAGAAGAAGAAGAAGATCAATCGGAAACCATTAGATGACAATTAAGGAACTCCCAGTGTTAATTAGTTAATAAATCTAGGTTAGGATTGAAGTAGTTATTAATTATGGAGTCACCTAGTTCTACCGTCAAGATTTCTGTATATATGTGTTTTAATGTATAACTATAAACCCTAACTGGTTGGTACATAACATGATCCTGATTTTATGATCAAGCTGTGATATCTCATATATATGTTATCTGGTAGTTCAGTACCTGGCATGCATTAATGGTAAGTATTTGTCTCGTAATATTGAAGATCTGGGTATAAACCCTAATTGAGATAATCCCTTCCCCTTAAGATTTTTCTTTATATACACATTAATGGAGAGCTAATATGAGAGAGGGTGCGATTCGATATGGAGCAGAATGTATGTGGGAATAGCATTAGCAAGCTCACGATTTACATTCAAGTTTCATGAGGATGGTTTGGCCAAGAACTTATTAATGCTTTAGTTTCTATTTGGAGATGATAACAGAATTATATATGTTCCTGTCAAGCTGGCCTCATGCTGCTAATATTACTATATTATTTTGAACATTTCATAGAGTTGTAAATGCAAATGTCAATACTATATTTATGCTCTTTAATTTAATTTGTTTTCTAAGCTTGCAATTAATTTTTGGTCTGCAATACTGCATATATTTTATTTTCAAAGAAATATAAATTTTAACATGTCATGATATCTTATGGATTGTTGAAATGTTAATTAAACATATGTAAATATAAAAATAAGAAAAAGGACATGGTTAAGTACATAAGTAATTCTAAATATTAGAAAATTTATTATTTTTTATAGTTTTTATGTATTCATTATATTTCAAATAATATATGTCATTTGAAAAAATAAAATTGATTAAGAGGTCATTTATTGATTAAGTATGCTTTGCCACTTGAAAATAATATTTGTAAGTTAATATGCATATGTAAGTAGCATTCACTTTAGGGAAAACTATGGTGCAGAAATATGAGTTTCTGCACCTATACATGATTTTTTGTCATCCACTTGATTCAAAACACTCGATGGAAACTGTTGGATTGATTTTAAATTATGACTTACTACTTAAAAACAGATGTCAAAAACTCAAAATAACTACGTTTTTTTTTTTTTTTTTTGAAGGTGGATTACATGTCATCCAATTGAGGCAATGGACTTTCTTTAAGCAGTCCAATTCAATTTTAAATATATCGTTTCCAATCTAATTCGCCGCACAATTTTTAAAGCCGAAAATTCTCTTAAATAAAAATAAAAAATAAACTGAAAGTAGGTATGGCTAAATTACAAACTCTAAGTATTCAAAATTGATACTGAAACAATAATTTATAATAATTGAATTTGAAATTTTAACACAGCATATTTTATTATACTTAATTTTGGATGTCTATTATGCTTTTTAATTTAAATTATCCACTAAATTTTTTTGGCTCGATTAGCTAAAAATAAAAAATTCTTAATTCAACAATTCAAATTTTGAATTTTCATAAAATAAAAAATTAAATATTTTTAAAAGGAAAAATGAACCAAACCAAATTTTGTAAAAAGCAATAAGTATATAATTTAGTTCAGTTTGGGCATTTTGATTTTTTTTATTATAAAAATTAAACCAAATAAAAATAAGCAAAATTTAATGATACTCAAAATTGAATTAAAAAATTTATTAAAAAATTAAATTGAATTATTGAAATTAAAATTTTTATGTGAAAAATAATTAAAATTGTTGAGTTCAATTACCTTCGTAGAATATAGTTTATGTATCCTTGCTCGAGTTAAATTCAAAACACAATTTTATTTTTAATCACACTTAAAAATAGTACTATTATAAATCTTTATTAAACGTTAGAGATAAAAGAAAGAATTTGAAAAAAAAAATTAATAGAAGAGAAATAAGAAGGAAAAAATAAAGGAAGAAATGAGTTTTTTTCTTTTTTTTTTTAAAAGGATAATTGGCAGGTAATGTAATTAAGCAGCATCAGGCACCAATTCAGAATTAATAGTAAAAGCCTCAACTTTAAATTCTTAATCCAACTACACAGACACCTTCGAGAGTTGAGATAACACAGGCCTGGGCCTGGTAAATGATCATACAAGCTGATTTGGGCTTTGAGATGCCAGGCTATGGCCTATTTTAATTTGATTTGGGCTGCGTTCAAAGCTGTGTATTTTTTAAATTTCTTGTGCATTTTGTACTCAAAATTAAAATTAAATAAAAAAATAATAATAACAATAACAATAATAATTATTATTAAGGATACCCTTCTACCACTTTTAGGATTCAATTTCCTATAATTTAAAATTTTATTCTTTCATATTGACTTAAATATTTAAAAATATTATCATTGTTGAAATATTTATTAGTGGCGTTAAATTTTGATCGATAACGAATATGAATTAAATATATAATAAATAAAATAAAATAAATATTGTGTACATATATAATGACTAGGATATTGGAGTATTTTACATCCATACAATATATAAAGTTTAGTGAGGTAAAATCAAATCCAATATTTCGAAATTTTCCATTTTTAATTTTTTTTTTCTTGATAAATTTTGCCTGAGTAGTATATATTAGCAATGGACAAATTGGTTATTTAATAATTTACTTGGTGACACCAATAATCAAATTACAGTCAGCAAGGACAAATTGCCACAAATCATGGAAACCAAATGTAACAAATGTGACAAAAAAAAATAATAAATCGAGAGAAAAAAAAAAAGAGCTGAAAGTCAAGGGTAATTGATAAAGTTGATGATTTGGCACGCAGCAATTGGTTTCTGATTTTGAAAGACACAAAGCCGAGTACAGTCACAAATTCACGTGCCCACGTCAGATGATTTATAAAAAAAATCGGTGCCTCTTTTCCTGTGCTTCATAATATTCTACCCAAAGTCCTCTTTTTTGACCTTTTCCATCTCTCCTTTACTTCTTTTCAGTGGCAGTGTTTCTGTGTACACTGATTCCTCTTTCTCTCTCACTCAGTTGCTCCCACTGTCTGTAATAAAGATAACATAAGCAAGAAAGTTTCTTGGACAAGAACAAGAGAAATGGGTGGTCGAGGTGGTTCTGGAAATCCTAATTTTCTCCAAGTTATAGCCAACAACTTTGATGTTCTTGCTCTGTATGTGGTTTAACTCTCTGCTCTACTGCATTCATTTTCTGGTTTTTTTTTTGTTATTTTATTAATTATTTGCTTTTTATTATTATTTGCAGACCATTAGTCACTCTTGTTTACCCCTTGTAAGTGTCTGTTTGGTTATGCTTGGATTTTGTTTTGGAGCAGCATTTTAGAGATAATCTTATTAATTAATTAGCTCTAATTACTGTATGGATATTTTGCTTTACTGTCAACAGATATGCTTCAATCAAGGCTATAGAGACTAAATCTCGCAATGATGATCAACAATGGCTAACCTATTGGGTTCTGTATTCCATGTTAACCTTATTCGAGCTAACATTTTCCAAAATCCTAGAATGGTAACAATGTCAAAAACTTGGCTTCTTTTTTTTTTTTTTTATTTCTGACCTCCTGCATTATGAGGCAGCTACATATCTGATTACTAAATTTGGGTTTTTTTTTTTTAAAAAAAAAAAAATTGCAATTGTTAATTATGGCACATGCAGTCTCCCTATATGGCCTTATGCCAAGCTGATAATGACATGCTGGTTGGTGCTGCCACAGTTCAATGGAGCAGCATATGTTTACAAGCATTTCATTAGACCATTTTATATGAACCCACAAATTGCTCATCAAAAGATATGGTATGTCCCCAGAAAGAAGGATATATTTAGTAAACAAGATGACATTTTAACTGCAGCAGAAAAGTATATGGAAGAGAATGGAACTGAGGCATTTGAGAGGCTTATAACCAAGGTGTGTATATGTGTATACATAAATTCTTGCATGCCTAACTATATGATTAGTATATTAATTTTTCTGTTGTGCAAATTTCAGGCTGATAGAGAAGAAAGAGCTAGAAGGAATGGGAATTACATGATCTTTGATGATGATTATATATATTGACTTTTGTTTAATTAGTATATGAGTAAGATGGAAAAGGGTGATCCTAATGTATGGTGAATGGCTTGGAATTACTTTATATGTGTATTCATTTATATTAATGCTGTTGTGAGTGAAATTAATGAACCTCGTTTTAATCTATTGTGAGGACAAAATTAATGCTCTCAGCTTTTAACTTATTTCCTATGTTTTAGTTTTTTTCTGCAATTTACTGCTAATAAATATACCATATGAGTAAGCATAATGTGTCTTCGTTTTTGGTACAATCTGTGAAGCACCAATAATTTGTTCTTAAACATCATTCGGTTTTCCAGTACACTTCTTATACATATCGATTGTTGTGTCATGTGCTATTTTTTCAAATTATTTATGCATATGCTGCATAGATTTTTTTTTTCTTTGTTAAATTATAAAAATTTGATGAAGTGCTTGTCTTTTGGGGATGTAGCTCAGATGGTAGAGCGCTCGCTTAGCATGCGAGAGGTACAGGGATCGATACCCTGCATCTCCATTAATTTTTTTTACTTGAATTAAATATAACTGTAGGTAAATTTATAATAATAAAAAAAAAGTATAATGACTATACAGATTCAAATCCGTGCATATGCATTTGAGAAAATCTTGTCAATATTATATGTAAATCATAGTTTGTTCATAATTGAATTGAATATTTTTGATATATTTCCTCTCTTTATGCTATTTCTATTGCTTTTTATTACTTTTCATATATATATATATATATATATATATATTTTGAATATTGAAGAAATAATTTAAATTTAAATTTATTATCAAATCGTAATGTACTTACCGTTAGATTATGCTTAAAAACATTTGCATATGTATTAGTAAATGAAAATTGGATAAATCATAAGAAGAGCTTGGTTAAAAAAAAAATATTTGAATTGTAAATTTTGTTATGTTAAATCATATTATTATATTTTTTTTAGTAATAAGTCTATCAAATTACTTTAAAATTACCGTAAGACATAATTTAATTAATTTTTTTATATTTTATCAAAAATAATATATAAAAAGTGAGAAGTTTTAAATTGTTGGCGTTGATGTTCATCCTAGTCACACATTTTTTTCTTTCATATCATGATTTCTAATAAGACGTGGATGCAAATATCTGTACATATGCATTGTGCTGTCATTCTTGTGTTAATTGAAGTAGTATATTGGGTAAATGAATTAATTTCTACCCAATATTTTATAGAGATTATATTACTTCAATTATAAATTTTAAAAAGAAACTGCATGGGGATGTAGCTCAGATGGTAGAGCGCTCGCTTAGCATGCGAGAGGTACGGGGATCGATACCCCGCATCTCCAAGTAAAAGTTAAAGTTTTTTTCCCTTTTTAAGATCAATATAATCCAGTAGAAAACCTTTAGAAATAGCAAATTTACTAGACCTATATAGAATTTATAAGTACATGTTAGCATTGATTAGCAATTTGAGTTAAACCTTATTAATTATGTCTTTTATTTCTTTTTTTTTAAATAAAAGAAACAAAGGGAATTCTTTAATTCATATCGATAACTTATAGTTATATAAGAAAATAATAAATGAAGTAGTTTTATATCGTCAAGCTTAATCACAACTCAAGCTTTGAATTTCCTGTCCATCTTCTATACATGTAGTCATACCTTATATGGGTAGTGGATGTCTTTTATGGTAATTTCATTATTGATTTACTCTGTTTCTACTGCCTACTTTTCATAATTGATTGGCTTTCCTCAGTTCATATTTTAAGCTTCATTGTTAAATATGAAAAAATGTAATTTTTTTTATAAATTATAACATTTGTAGATAACTAATTGTAGCTATTTATCAATAATTATTGATTTTCGGTGATAATGATGCTCGATGACGATCAACAGTAATTAATAATGATAACTATAATAATCATTAGAATAATAAATTCATTTACAGAATCAAATAAATTTATCAATATTCATAAAATATATTTTTTAATGCATAATGAATGAATTTTTTTAGTGAAAAATAGTTTTTCATTGAGTAATTTTTTTTTAAAATGCTTTAAATATGAAAAGATTTAGAAATCTCGCGTAAGATATTTTTAAGGTCGCCCTATAGATGAGTTAAAAATAATTTATTAAAGCTCCTTTGGCTCATTAAATTTACCAAATAACTCACAAATCAATAAATGCCAAATCATAGATGAATTTGTTTATTTATTATCTTGTCTTATTTGTCAGCCCAAACTCCATAGAGACAAGACTCCATAAAGTTCCATATCCAAAGAGGATTTTCGGGGTCGCTGATGTGGCATTCGCAGAAGAAAACGACATTGAGTTTGTTGGTTTGTCTGTTTTGTTGATGCAGGAGAAACAAAAGCGACAGTTAAACTGCCTCTGGAGCGATGGCCGAGAGATTTCGGTAGATAGAGAAAGATGCATATCAGAGACTCACGAAATTGCAGAGGGGTAAGTTAGCGGGCCGCGCGAATAAGCATTTCTCATTTCTTCCAACAACATTCTCAGTTTATTCGTTTAATGGTCCTCTAAAAGATCGAATCTCTCAGCACTTATAAATCTCTGAAGAGACTTCTCAGATTTGAAGATTCCGTTAAGGTTTGGGAAATTTCTTGCATCTTTAGGTGCTTCTGATCCTCATTGCCTCCATTGTCAATGAATTTTGATTTGGATGCTCTGTTTGGATTGAAATGTGCCAAAATTGAAGAGTTCATCGGGAGATTCAATGCATAATGCATTTATTGATTTATAGGTTTTTGGTTTTTGCAAGGGAGTGAATTTAGCTCTTTCAGAGCTGAGAGTAGATAATTTGAGGCTTGTGCATGGGTTGGTTTGATTGTGTTATGGACTTCTAAAGTTCTATGTTATGGGGTAGACATGGAAATGTGGTTATTGGAGTGATTTTTATGGCGCAAATTTGGAGACCGGTTTTTACAGGGTAAGTATTTTTGTCAAGGGCTGGTGTTCAAATGGGCATTGGTTCTACACCTGGGCAGCAACTTGAATGGCTAGTCTTGCCGAGAGGGATATCGAACAGGTTTAATTTGCTTCCTTTTATTTCCTTAAATTTTCTTCTATGTTGTGGTTGGATGCTAATATCATACTCTGACAAATGTTTTGCTTGATTTGCTGCATAAGTTATTTGATTCCATTTGTGACCGTTAGCTTCGTACTATTATGGATTGTGCAAATTCAGCATAATCATTAAGAGTACTTGTACTCAGTATTGTTGTACTGATCACCTGTTCATGGAACAAGATAATGAGTTTACGTATTGAATTGGTCTACATTATCATTATCATTTAGGTTGGAATATTTGCTCAATTCAGCAATTTTCAGTTGCTGTTTTATTTTTATTTTTTATTTTACTTTTCTTTAACAATAAGATTTTAACAGCAAAAAATTTAGTGGCATATATATTTAAACTTCAATTTAATGATAGTCTAGCAGCAGCTGCTGTGCCTGTTTATACAGAGTTCTAAACAATGAAGAGTTAAACTCCATTCATGCATCATTATTTTGTTTGTGGTGTTGTCAATTGTTATTCTCTTATATAACTGCCATGAGGAAATCGGCTAACTTTAACTTTTTTTTCTGGATACATTTTAGGCCATTATTGCACTTAAAAAAGGTTCATATTTGCTTAAGTATGGGCGCAGAGGAAAGCCAAAATTCTGTCCATTTCAACTTTCAAATGTAAGTTCACTTGGAATTCATATACTGTTTGAAAAATTATACACTCTCCTGTAAAATGACATGAGAAGAAACAACTAAAGTGAGCATATTAAAATGAGTGGATATCTCCGTTTCTATTCCACAGTTCAATCAAAATAGTTGACAAACATGCAACCAACACATTGTCCAATCCATCTTTGGGTGGGAGACAAGCAAACAAAGACGATCAAGCTCTAGCTATGGTAGCTTGCCAGTTCCAAAATTTGGAGTGAGCTCCAGTCTAATGTTTAAGCTTAGCTCCTTACTGAAATTCTTATGAATAAAGCTTTCTTATTTCTCTCTTGAAAAAAAAAAAAAACGTTTTATTTGTTGCATTCATTAATTACCATTTTTTATCAAATTATCATTGTAGTTGGCCAACACCTAGTGGTACTTAGACCCTGAATAACGTGTTGTAGGATGAATAAAGCCTGTCCATAATGTCTTATTTGGTATGACAGTTGAAGAAGAATGATTAAGGATTGAATTGCTAGAAATTGTAGCACCATAAAAAGGAAGGATTGATGCTTGAAGTGATGGATCTGTTGATAGCTAATTATTTTGGAATAGTGTGGTTTTAGGATTTTACAAGTGCAAGAAAAGGGGATTGGGGTATGGTTAGGCTAGAAAAAGATTTATAAGATTGCTTGATAATTTAATTGTAGCACTTACCTCACTGTATTATGGTGAGAAATGGAAGGATTAAGAGACTCCAAAGGTTTTAAAATTGTAGATAAGGGAGCATTGAAATCATGTTTATAAAATTACCGTGAATTGATGAGAAGAAACGGAAAATGAAATAGTAGTAGTAGTAGTAGTAGTAGTAGTAGCAAAAGCAGTGAAGAATCCAATCAAAATAATGTAATAAGCAAGTTTGCAGACCATTCAAGCTGTGAACATTTTATGTTTTTCCCTCAGCTGTTGATGAAGAGTCATTGATATTTACATAAGCTGCTGAACTTGTCATTAGTAACTGGTTGATTGTTCAGTTCTGGAAACTAATGAATTATAAGCGGACTTCGGAAACCAATTTTACAACTGGAGCTACAATGAGATGCATATCTACAATTTTTTACCAGAACCAAAACTACCAAAATGCCTAATAAAGTGGAAGCAGGAGTGACAAATAAGGGACTAATGCATCAAGCAAGCCACAATCTCTATCATCTGGCAAAGAGGCTAGTTTCTTGTTTTGGGCTACAAAGCTTTAGTAACATAGGCAAACAACCATTCTTAGCTTAGTAAGAGTTATATCTGTGTCAACCAATAGTGAGAACCTTGAAATTAGTTTGCCATATTCCTTTTAGTTCCTTACAAATTCTTTTGGTCTGGACAAGTCAATGATAGCACTTTACCGGAATGCTAATCTCATCTTATTTCTATTTACATTTTGAATGGATTCATTTATTTTTGCCAAAAATAATGTCTTATTTCTGAAAAGTGTAATATTTCCACTTTTCCGTTGTAAGACTGAAAGAAATTGGAAATTACCTATGGCATTTGGAGTACTTCACAACAAATGAATTTGCTTCAGTGAAGAATGTGAAATAACTCAATTTCTACGATTTCATTATTTTTCCATATGTAATTCAAATGAGAGAAAATTTGACAAAAAAAAAAGGGTAAATTCTGATTTTTGTCAGTAATTAGTGCTGCCTGGTAATGGCTGGCAGCAGTCAGCGTGGCTGGTGAATTGGTGGGTATTTTCCCGCAATGGTTGTAGGAGTCAGAAAATTGACTGTCCACTCTGAAAAAAGAATTTATTTTTTTTTTTTCTAAAAATGGCTAATTTTCAATTTAATTTGGAAAAATTTTCTCTAAGTTGACCACTTTTTTTTGGGTGTCAAGAAATGGAAAAAGCAGAATTTTTTTTGGGAAAAAAAAAAAAATTTCCATGATGCCAATCTAAATCATGAATTTGCATGCAAGTGCTTTTGTGGCAAAACACTCTACTTGTGATCAGCCTCACTGCTGGCAGATGCCTTTATTGCTAGTGTATCTGATGCTTCTAACCTGTTTACTAGTAGTTATAGAAACGGTGTTATTTTGTTTCTTCATTCTGTTCACTTGTGCTGGATTGTTTTTCAGGATGAGTCTTTGTTGATATGGTACTCGGGTAGAGAAGAGAGGCACCTAAAACTTAGTCAAGTTTCAAAGATTATTCCTGGACAACGTACTGTAAGTTTGTACAATCTAAGATTTCTTTTTCTGAAAATTTTGAAGGTCAGGTTCTCGAATTTAAGGCATTTATGTAACATTTGAATAATATGAGCCTGGATGCATGAGTTTTCAAGAATGTTGGAAAAGACGTTTGTGTCAGTTTGATTTCTTGATGTTTTGCTAGCTTAAAGCCCACTATTGCATGTTCATTTTTATTTTTATAAAATCTGTATCTTTCTTCTGTTTGGTTTCTTGTTACTTCTATAATATTACATAAATAAGACAGCACCTACTGTGTTTCAGGCAATATTTCAACGGTATCCCCGGCCAGAGAAAGAGTATCAATCTTTTTCTCTTCTATACAACGATAGGTCGTTGGACTTGGTAAGTTTGCCCCATCATATTTTCTTTTAGATGAAAGTGCGTTTGTAACCAATCAATAACAGTAGTATTTGAGAACTGATTTTCTTTGTTTTAGGATATTGTTGAATCAAGTTTCATTTTTTTATCTATAAAATATATCAATGTAACATAAAAGTATCTACAAAGACATAACTTGTCTTGGTCTGACACCGTTTGGACAGATATGTAAAGACAAGGATGAAGCTGAAGTTTGGTTTGTTGGCCTTAATGCACTAATTAATCGTGTTAACTACCAGCACAAGTGCAGAGCTGAAACAAGAAGTGAAAACTCATCGTCAGAAAGTCCCCATGCTCATGCACGGAGACGTTCTCCATCAATTTTTTCAATTGTTCGTAACAGTCATTGTCTCTGATTTTATAAGGATTTGGGGAGTCATTGTACATTTGGAGCTAATTTTTCCTACAAAGATTGACTGCATGGAAATTGCTAACAACTAACATTCTTTTTTTCCTTATTTGAAAATTACCACAGGATGGGGGGAGAAATGGTCAAGGAAGTCCGGTACGTTTTGAGAGTATTCCACAAAATAGATTGGGAAAGGCATTCAGTGACATAATATCATATACTGCAGCAGCCAAGAGTCCAAGTCATGCAGAATTACTTGCCAGTCCATTATCTCCTGCATATGTAGATCACTCAAATGGTCGCTATTCTACAGCCGAAGCAGTTCGAGTCAGTTTATCTAGTGCTGTAAGTTCATCCAGCCAAGGGTCTTGTCATGAGGACTTTGATGCCTTGGGTGATGTTTTCTTCTGGGGAGAGTGTATTGGTGATGGAATACTGAGTGGCAGTGTGCACAGAGGTGGGACTTCGTCTGGTTCCAAGGTGGATGCCCTCCTACCAAAAGCATTGGAATCCAAAGTTGTCCTAGATGTCCATAATATTGCTTGTGGTGGCAGGCATGCTGTGTTGGTCACTAAGCAAGGTGAAATCTTCAGCTGGGGGGAAGAGTTGGGAGGTAGGCTCGGGCATGGAATAGATATAGATATTGCCCATCCAAAGCTTATAGATACCCTCGCAGGTATGAACATTGAACTAGTAGCATGTGGTGAGCATCACACTTGTGCTGTTACTCTTTCTGGGGATCTTTATACATGGGGTGATGGTGCATACAATTGTGGTCTTCTAGGGCATGGAAGTGGAGCAAGTCAATGGATGCCTAAAAAGGTAGGTGGTGACTTGGAGGGCATACATGTATCATATATCTCATGTGGACTTTGGCATACAGCTGCTGTAACATCTGCTGGCCAGTTGTTTACATTTGGAGATGGAACTTTTGGTGCCCTTGGCCATGGAGATCGTAGGAGCACATCTGTCCCACGGGAAGTAGGATCTTTAATAGGACTAAGAACAACAAGAGTTGCTTGTGGTGTTTGGCACACTGCTGCCATTGTTGGAGTAACGACTGAATCATCTAGTCTGGGAGATTCTGGAAGCTCTTCATCAGGGAAACTCTTCACCTGGGGTGATGGAGACAAAGGCCGCCTTGGGAATGGTGATAAAGAAGCTAGACTGATTCCTGAGTGTGTAATAGCACTAGGTGATGAAAATATCTGTCAAGTAGCTTGTGGGTATGATCTCACAGTTGCCCTGACAACATCAGGACGGGTATATACAATGGGGAGTACTTCATATGGGCAACTTGGAAATCCTGCATCTACTGGTCGGGTTCCAAATATGGTCAAAGGTAGTCTAGCAAGTAGTTTTGTTGAAGACATTGCCTGTGGTTCTTATCATGTTGCAGTTTTGACTTCCAAGGGAGAGGTTTATACCTGGGGAAAAGGCAAAAATGGACAATTAGGCCATGGAGACAATGATGACAGAAATACACCTACGTTTGTCGACTTTCTAAAAGATAAGCAAGTAAAGGCTGTAGCATGTGGTTCAAATTTTACTGCAATCATATGTCTTCATAAATGGGTTTCTAGTGCTGACCAGTCACAGTGCTTTGGTTGTCATAATCCATTTGGTTTCAGAAGAAAACGACACAATTGTTATAACTGTGGCTTAGTCTTCTGCAAGGCATGCAGTAGTAGAAAATCTATAAAAGCTTCCTTGGCTCCTAACATGAACAAGCCGCATAGGGTCTGTGATGATTGTTTCAATAAACTAAAGCAGGCATCAGAACCTGGTCTGATTACACGAATACCTAAACCCAGAGGTGGAACCGTGAATCAAAAGACCAATGAGGCAGGAGATAGAGAGATTCTGGCTCCCAAATTACAGTCACAACTCTCCAGACTTTCATCTGCAGAGTCGACTGGTGCATCAGAAAGCTCGCATTCCAGGAGTGAAAGAAGATCCCAATCAGATACTGGCCGTATCTTCCCTGTTCTAAATGGAAATTGGCAGTTGGGGGGCCTTTATTCATTGAAAGTATCAAATTTTCTACTTGGAACTACAAAGAAACCTTCTCAAGATTCAGCTTCTAGTTCCAAAATGGCCTCTCAAGCAATACTTCCTCTGACAGGAAGAATGAGTCCACCTCGAGGTTCTTTTGATGATTCAAAGTACATCAATGGCATTTTAAATGATGAAATTACAAGCTTAAGGGCACAGGTAAAATTGTTTTAGCGTGTATAACCTCATTTCCCCTTTTATCCTTTCCTCCCTTCTCCCCATAATATATCCAAGCTTACATTTAAACCTTACTAATTATCTCTTGGTGCTGTTGAAAACACTGATGGCTTATGGAGCCCAGGAAAAAGGGTATAAGTTGCGGCTGTGCTTGAGCAAAATAAGATGTAAACCTTTAAAATGAACTGCATAATAATTTATAAAACTAATGACAACACATGATGCAAATGTTCTGCATCAACATAGATCACAAAACTTCAGTCAAACCTATAATTTTGGCTAATTGTGGAAATATTATTATGGCTTTTACTTCATGCTTTGGTTACAATTTTTGCTAAGGCCTAAAATTCCCTTCCAATTGATGTGATGACCCTTTGGATGCTATTTTTTTATATGAGTATTCTGTCAGACTCAGATGGGAGTCATGTTGGCCTTGCTATCAACTTCATCAGATAAAAAAAAAAAAAAAAAGACTCACTAGTATTTTAATGACTAAATAATTTCTGAAGGAGATTTAAGACTTGGTGGCTATTGACATAAATGATAAATCATACCTGAAGTATGAGACATAAGTATGTTTTCTTAAAATATTTTCCACAATTTTAAATTTGACCAAGTCTACTCTCTCCTAAATTTTTATCCAAGTCCAGACTGTGTTAAGCAGTTTTCTAGAGGTTTAAGTGCTGCTTAAGATTTATTGCCAGTTGATAACACTTATAGTGGTTTATTAGAATGACCTACTTTCATCATATTTATGCTGGCAATAAAAAACCATAAAATTTCACTGACTAGTCTGAATATATAGAATTCGAAAGCTTGGAGCTCAAAGTTGTAGAGATAGAATATTTATAACAAGCCTTGGCCCAGAGTTAAATTTGGAGCCTTTGAGGCAGGGAAGGGGGTGGGCAGTTGGTCTGCATTGATTGTTTGATTGTTTTACTTATTTTATCGTTATTGTTAAGTTGATTGCAACAAGAAGAAAATATATTTCAATGGAAATGCTTTGTAGGTGGAAGAACTCACTTCCAAATCCCGACGCCTTGAAGCTGAACTTGAAAGAAAATCGAGGCAACTTAAGGAAGTCGCTGCAATAGCAGCAGATGAAGCTGAAAAACGCAAATCTGCAAAGGAAGTTATTAAATCGCTTACTGCTCAGGTTGGTTATGAAGTTGCTTAGTTCAACTTCTTTTACATTTGCTTCTGAAGCACTTGCTTAGATGTTTCGTATCAAAGTTGGCTATAAAGAAACCGTCCATATGGATGATGAACATGTTACAATTTTAAGTTTGATCTTTGGAGCAATTAGGTCAAAAGCATAAAATCTCCAATTTTTTTGGTTGATGGCTTCTCTCTGTTGACGAGCACAGACATTTGCATTTGGTTGCTAGAATATTCATGTCAATATTAAAATTCCTAGCTTATCCCTCTTAAAATAAGAAAATACATGAGCATAAGCAAGAGCATGCGTGCGTGCGAAGCTCCCAGACATATATATAGGGGACAGGTAGAGAGAGAGAGAGAGATAAACAGAAAGATAGTGGAAATTAAGTGTGTTGTCTATGACTAAGGAATGTAACAGTACTGAGCCTTAAGATATGCAACAATACTGGACCTTATATTTACAAAATATAAAATATGCATTGCTAAAAGATCCCTAATTTAATAAGACTTCCTACATTAGAGGCTCTGGGTAACCTTACCATTATAACAAGGCTCACCCTCTTTTATAAGCGTGGTTCATCTTCTTCAATCATTTTTCTTCTGTGAACTTATAAGTAACAATCAGATTATCAAACAATCAACAAGGAAACAATTTGTACTTTGCCACACAATTTGCTCGAGGATTTTACTTGATTACCCACTATTATTAGTAGTAGTAGTATAGTGGAGCTTTGATTTTCTTGACTGTTGAATTTTGAGCTGGTATATGCAATCCATTAACCTGCGAAACTACATTGTAAACTATGTTGTGCATTCTTAAGATTTAATTATCATGTCAAATATTCTTAGAGTTTACTGTTCTCAGTTTTTAGTCTTGCTCATTTTATATGATAATGTTGCGTGCTCTCAATCATAGTTATTTTTCTCAGTTCACATGACTCATAAAATTTGTGCTAGGCCATAAAGGAAGCCACACATGAGCAAGTTTCAAACTTCTGTGGCCATATTTGCATGAAAACCTTCCAAATTGAGTTAACTGAATGTATCAAAATGTAAGCTGACTGGTTTCTTATTCTTTTTTGGTTAATTTGACTCTAAATGGGGTTCAAACTTCAGACCTCACAGCATGGAGACCACTGTGACACCACTGAGCCAAAGCTCATTGGTAGATATTTTATTTTTGCGATGTTATGGTATGACATATGAGGGTGGGGCAGGGGAATTAATTAGTTGTTGCCTGTTCATTCATTTCTGCTGCACTTGCTCTAACAATTTGATTATTGTCACACAGTTGAAGCAAATGGCTGAAAAACCACCGGAACGACGTAGCGTCAGCCCTGTTTCAGGTTCTATTACAAAACATCACTCTGGCACACAAAACAAGCCATCGACTCTGAGATATGATTCCGGTGAACTCTCTCATGAAATTGAGTCCAATGGCAATTCAGCAGATCATCAAATGCTGTCATATAGAACCAAAACTCAAACTGAGAAGCCACAGTGGGTGGTACAACCTGAACCAGGCGTGTACATTACATTGTCTTCATTGCCAGAGGGTGGTAATGAGCTCAAGCGGATTCGTTTCAGGTACTGATACTAGCCAACTATATTACTTAGCGGCAATAAAGTTTACAACTAACTGGTCCAACTTAATACCTAAGGTCAAACTTTTGTTAGATCACAAAAGCTTATGACTTTATGCTGTCCTACATGCACTTGGCTTCTGATTACAGTTTCAGTGGCTTAACTTGAATCATAACCCATAAATGGTGCTGTGTTAATGGAACTTGTTAGCCATATTTACAGCATCATTGTTGTATCTTTAACTGGCACTAGCAAATAAATTGAGGAATTTAGGCTTAATATGCTTCAAGTTAGCATGCGTGCAATGTGGAATTGAGCTCCATGAATTTCTACAAATATTTGACGATGTGGTATTAAGCTCTGCGCTTCAATTTCACGTGGATGCTTTACCATTTGAGATTTATAACTGAACAGTTGCATATATCTATAAAATACAAGACGAAATATTTTGTTTGCCCATTGTGATTGAATGCATTGATTGCCTTGCTCATAGAAAACAGCATAGTTTCTACTTCCTGCAGAATGACAGGATGCATGCAACCTTATGGCCTTTCCATTATTTGTCATTTACCAAGTCACCACCACGCCGACTGACTACTCCATATATCCCTCGAAAACATATTTAATTTTAAGACATCGGTGATTCTGTGACATGACTCAATATTAGCATTAGCAACATAATTTTTTGTTCTCTTAAGATTTCAATTATCTTCTACAGTCGGAAACATTTCACAGAACAACGAGCAGAGAAGTGGTGGGCAGAAAATGGATCCAGGCTATGCGACCGGCATAACATACAAAGTACAGATTAACATGCGCCAATTTTTTCCATCAGTTTCTCAAACAGAAGGCTTGGATAGACTGACGTTACTTTCAATGACCCTTCTCCTGTCCGCTGGAAACTGTAAATTTTTTTTTTCCTTCTCCTAATCTTCCAGTAGAGTTTTCATTGAGGGTCATGGGTCAGAATTTTGCAGGTAGACTGAGACATGAGAGAAGTAAGAATGTAGGGAAGAGGATAAACAAAAAGGATAAATGAAGCGCACATTGAGTTATACGGCACTGTCCTTTTCTTTGCTTTTCTTTTTCTTTTTCTTTTTCTTTTGTTCAACTGTTGTCTTCAAACTAGTTAACAGAGATGAAAGTAACACGTACATACATGTAAAAAGAAAATACATTTCTGGAATGCATTTCTCTAAAAGGCACAATTTCCCAAGTAATGTGATTAAAGCAATTGGAGAGAAGCCTCAGAGTGAATGCTTTTGTTTTCTTGACTTACTTTTCTTAGGGTATTGACTTGTAAATTATGTAAATTAGGGTATTAACATAATTTTTATAGTCAGCAACTTATGACTTTGTACTCCTACAAAATTTCAGTACCATCAAATCAAAGTTCCCCAGTCCAATGAAAATGATTATGGAGTGGGAACTAGACGCTTGAAGAAACAAAATGTGAAAAGAAATAAGAGGGGAAAAAAAAAGAAAGAAAGAAAGCTGTCACATTATTTTTTGAAATGGCAGGAAGGTTTGAATTTGACATTGTCTTCCTATCCTATATGCATATTTAGTTTATTAAAAAAAATAATCTAATACAATAATCAAGTCAGAAAAGTTCCAGCCAACTGTAATTATCAATTTCAATTGCGCTGCAACCAGCTTCCTTAACCATCCTTTCTCTTTTTTCAACTAATTTTTCCCCATTATTTGCCAGTATACTCTGTTCTTCCTTTTCCTGGCATCTGTTATGACCTGGTAACCTGCCAGCAACAGCGTAAGTATTGGAAAGAAGAATAGAATCAGTCGGATGTTGATCATCTATTTCAACAAACATTCTTTTCACACGTTCCCCTAATTCAACATTTCCGTAGACTCGACAAGCAGCAAGCAATGAGCGCCATGCGGTAGCATCACTCCTAACCGGCAGTCTTTCAATTAGGTCATGTGCTTCCTCCAGCAAGCCTGCCCGACCTAAAAGGTCAATCAAGCAACCATAATGCTCAATCTTAGGTGAAAAGCCGTATGCTTGAACCATCCTTTCAAAACATTTCAGTGCTTCTATAACTAACCCACCATGGCTGCAAGCACTTAAAGTTCCCAAGAAAGTAACTTCATTAGGTCTAAAACCCTCCTGCTCCATCCTGTAGAACAAAGCAACAGCTTTTCTTGCTTGTCCATGAATTCCATAACCTAAAATCATTGCTGTCCAAGATTTTACATCTTTGCTCACCATCCTTTCAAAAATTTGTAAAGCCTTGTCCAAAAACCCACATTTAGCAAACATATCAACTAAAGCCGTTCCAAGAATTGCATCCAACTCCAACCCCTCCTTTTCTACATAATCACTGAGACAGCACCCTAGTTTTATTGATCCGGAGGCAGCACAAGCGGTCAGCAGCCCTGCTACTGTAGACGAATTCGGTTTCACTCCTTGAAGTTTCATGATCTGCAGCAAAGCTATAGCTTGTTCTAGCAATCCAGCCTTTGCATACTTGTCAATCATACAGTTCCAAAGAATAACATCCTTTTCAACAACTCCATAAAAAATTCTACGTCCTAAATCAATATCTCCCGTTTTTGTGTACATTTCGATCAAAGAAGTGACCACATTTAGATTTGAGCAAAATCCAGTCTTGATGGAATACCCATGAATGGACATTCCTCCAATTGGATCTCCTAGATCAGCAAAAGCAGACAGCACACTCAGCAATGTAGTAGCACTCACTTGCAAACCACTTCTAAACATTTGTCTAAACAATTTTGTAGTCTCAAAGGGCAACGTTGCTTGTAAATAAGCACCCATCAAAGTATTCCAAGAAACCAAATCATTCTTTTCAGGAAATTCATCGAACAACTTTTGTGCATCCCTATTTCTTTTACAAACGCCGTAAACATGTAATAGTATATTCTTTACATTCGTAAACATCAAATACCCAGATGTCAAAACAATAACATGTATTCCCTGCCCAGTCTTAATAGCCATTTCACGCGCGCAAGCTTTTAGAACTGTTATGAAAGAGAACTGGTCCAACTCGATCCCTTTAGCCCTCAAATTATTGAAAACAGAAAAAGCTTGTCTGAGGTCATCGCTAGCAGAATAGGCTCTAAGCATAGTATTGTACATGAACAAATTTGGGTTCTGTACATTATTAAAGATTAATGCTGCATATTTGACGTCTTGTGTTGAAGAAGCAAGAAGCTTGCTTACAGCGAAAGGGTTATTGTCAACACCAGTTTTGACCATAAAACCATGGATTTGAGAGATTTCAATTGTTTGTTTGGAAGATTTGAGCAAGGAGATAACCAAGAATAAGGAGTTAGGAAGTGCGTGCTGATGTTTGGGCCGGAAATCGATTTTTTTGGTCAAGTTCATGAACTTGGCAGGATTTGCTGCGAGGTTTCGTCTCATGAAAAATTGCTGAAACTTGAAAGACTTCCGCAATTTTCCGCATTGTGAGCTTATAAACTAGTCCCCGCGGTTTCTTATTTTTTGGTGTTTTTTTTTTTAAAAAAAAAGATCAAATTGATTCAATTGAGAAAGAAAATTTTAATTTTACCCTCAAAGTTCATTTCTTTTTTAATTATTTTTTAAATACATAAAATACATTTACATACTGAAACGAGAATTTTTTTTTTTTTTGGTCTGATTTTCTAAAAAGAAAAATATTTTTTCCCCAAGAGTCAAACAAGCAATAAAGTGAGGCAACAAAAAATAAATTTAGAGAACATATGAATTAACTAAAAATTAAAAAAAATTATTGCTATAATTTATATTTAAAAATTATGAATATAATTATTAATCATTAAATTTATTTATGTTATCATAATTAAATTTGTTTCCTAAATCCAGTTATTCTTAATTTCTTATATTATATTTTACTTCCTAATTTATAAAAAAATATTTTCTATTTAATTTATTGATATTTAGAGAAATATTTAGGTAAGTGTGTTCAACTTTTCTTTTTAATTATTATTTTCAAACTGGACTTTTCGTCCTCATCATATCTTTACCATGTTCTATGTTTACTCAAAGGTTAATTAACTTAGCAACTTTTTATAATTTTATTGAATTATGCTGCTAAACTTTTTAATTTTGATTATTATAATAAAATAAAATTTCCATAGTTTTACGTAAAAAATAAGGTTTTCAGTTTACTAAAATATAAAAAGAATTATATTAACAATTTTAGTCTATATGTGTCACAAATATATTTAATATTTAAATTGAAAAAATGCTTAAAATACTAGTATTTGAAAGTAAGCTTCTAAAATATCTTCAGAAATATTTTTTAACAAAAACATCAAAACAACCTTTGGACAAATAAATACTTCTGGAAACTTTGAATTAATAATCAGAAAATGGCTGAAAAACAAACATTAATGCTTGGATGCAAATATATAAAACATTGAAAAACAAAATAATTCTGTGAAGAAGGTCACCGACTTATGCTCATTTAAGAAATACTACAGCGTTCATATTTTTCTTGGGTACAGTATACTGTTAAAGGAATAAAGGAATTCAGTTAGATGTGAAATGAAATATAATTATCAATGTAATGCAATGAAAACTATATTGTTATATTTATGTTTATTTGGCTGTAGTAACAACGGGATGATCAAAACAAGTTGGCCACGAGGAGTACAATAACTGCTGTTTCAGAAAAAAATTCAGAACATGGAGGCATGAATTGTAGCACAGGCAGGAAAGTCATCGATGTTCTTATCAGTGATCATTTGCTAATTACAGAAGTAGTGGAGTTAAGGGATATCCAGAACCGAACTATTTCCCCTTTAAAGGCATGAAATTCTTGCCAATGGCTACCCTCTCCTCTTTGAATGGTTGAGTTGATGAGTCGGCAAGACTCGGTATCCTTGAAACACTACCCTTCCCTTTCTTGGCATTTGGTCCTATCTCCTCTATCATATATTTCCACCCATCAATAGGTCTTCGCCGGCTAAATATGTGAGTCTTGATAAAACTAGCTATCTGCAAGCAATTTCAATGAGATCGGAAGTAAGAAAAAAGAGAAAGGAAGAAGTCAACAAAACCTTAGGAAATTAGAAAATTACAAATCTGAAAATTCTCATATCCATGAGGACCACCACTAATAGCCTGTTTTCTGCATTTAGACACAAATTTAACCTGTGTTCATATTAATTGGCACTTCATATGCTGGGAGTCCTTGAAGGCCAACACCAAGATTCATCTATAAAGGTGGCAAAATGGAAATTTCTGTGTTACATATTAACAAAGACCAAAAAGCTCCTAACTTCTGTTTGAACTTTTAGTACACTATCTTTTTCCTTTGTTTCTATTTGTTTTAGTTAAGCAAGGCCTTAATTGAAAATATGATGGTTGATCAGAAAAAAATTTCTTTACTACAACTGCCAACTGGGCAAGAAAAACATAACAAGCAAAGCACAACAATGTTGACCCACCTGGAATTTACTGTACGCAGTTCGACGATCAAATTCCTGGAGGAGAATATCTTCTTCCCTTTGTGACATCTCCCATATGTTTCCATCTTGTGTCTTGGATGTTGTCTCCCAACCATCAGGCTTGCTTTTAAACTCAGAAGAGCTTGGGACTTTTGGGTTGTCCAAGTCATTATTGGGAGTATCAAAAATCCTGCAATGCAACAAGTTCACCAACAACCCAACATACAATGCGTACATGAGTATATGTTCAAAACTTGCTATGAACAAACAGCAAAGTTTTCAAGCGTCCAATGATTTGAATGTCTGGTAAGTAATGTAATTCATCTAATTCATTGTGCTTACTATAGTACCACTACCTGAGGAAGAAAAGGAGGTGGAGAGGGAGAGATTACCAGCACTTGCCAGCTGCAAATGTTTATCAGCAATTACCAGAAAATAAAATAAAACAAAAGAGAGAACAAAAGTTTTTGAATTCTTCAATAAAGAGTTTGAAATTTAGCAAGAGATGCTTTGTGCTCAGTGAAAAGAGGGGAAAAAAAAAAAAAAAAACCTTCTTCTGATTTTAAAATGGAAAGTTCAACCTTGGCCTGAAATCGGTTCAAAATTTTTGTTTTTAGAAAAACTACTTCAGTGCATGTGCACCTATCTAAGCTTCAGCTCCAAAGTTAGCTAAGATCCTCATTTCTAGTTGGGACCTTAATTTGAAACTAGCTTAATACCAATCAACATAAGCACAATTAGATAAATACTGCTAGCATGCACTAAAGCAATATGTTTTGATTAGCAGACTGCACCAATGGTTGAAACGATATTGCCATAAAAAACAACGCAAGTTCACATTTCATTTTGCAACAAGAGCGGTAATGGTTCAAAAGGAAGGAGGGGAAAACGGCAAATTTTAGAATTTTTATCCATCCGTTTTGATTAGCAGAATTTTCTATTTTCTTTTTTCTTTTTTTTTTCTTGAAAAAAAAAAAAAGGAAATCCACCATGGCAATAACACATAAAATAAGATCAATTGATAGATAGAACGAAGAGAAATTTCCGCAACATACTCAGAGCAGCTATCTAGCAATCTGTCAATATCATCTGCAGCGCCTACACCTGAATCCCTCAGCTTAGCCTCCTCCTGCTTCTCAATCTCCTTCATCCACAGCCCAGCATGGATTCTCTGTTTCTTCAACCTATAATCCTTCTTCATATTCTCCAAACTATAAAGGGAGCTACCATTCTCAATTCCTTTCTTCTCTCCTTTATCTTGTTGCAATTGTTGAGTATTCATCTTTTTCCGCCTCTCGTTCCAGTTCTCATTCATTTCCTCCACAAATGCCTTAGTCTCTGCGTCCACCTCTGGCGACAGCACCACCGTCGATTCTGTCGAAGGGAAATTAACATCCGTCTCCCATGAAGCTGGGTTTTTATCTGTGAGGTCCTCCGGCAGCCAGGCAGTTTCCCAGGCATCATTCCATTCGTCGTCGCCGATTTTAGTGGATAGGGAATTGAAAGGAGTATTTGAATTCAAATGCATTTTAGGGATTGCAGAGGTGAGTCCATTGATTGGACTTGCTCTTCTCAGGGTAATAGCTGCTAAGCGTTGAAGAGAGTGCATATTTGGGTTGCTTAGAAGTTGAATCGGATTTCACACCGGGAAATCAAGCGATTTGGTTTTAAAACAATTAGCTTTGATTAGTCGCAGAGATCATTTTGGGGTTTTCGGGGTTTTGCAATTTTGCATTAGGGTTTATCAGGACTCAGCCATGGACGTGATTTAGGATGCTTAATACGACGTCGTTTATGACAAGAAAGATGAGCATCGATTATTGAAGTATTAGATTGGTCTGCGTGAATGGGCTTTTAGGCCTGCCCAACACATAAACAAGCGAGCCTAGGCTTAGGGTTTTACACAAAAATGAAACACCACATATATAAACGCTCCTTGCTTGAATGTCTCTCTTTCATTCGTCGTCTCTCCACCGATACCGATTCCTGCAATAAGATCGCAGGGTAAAGCACCGGCAGCTTACAAGCATGGTGCACGTCTCTTTTTATCGCAACTGTGAGTTTTACTGTTTCTTGATTTTCTCTTCTTTTTTGGCTGCTTTATGTAGTTATTTAATTTCAACTTATGCTTGTAATATGCATCTTGGTTATGTAGCGTTCTTACTTGCCATTGTATTTTTGTTCTTTCGAAGTGATTTATTAAGTTATATATTTGTTTGATTAGTAATTTTTTTAATGTTTTTATTTGATTTGCTTGCAATTATCTGAAATTGAAAAGTAAGTGCTGGCAACAAGGAAATAGAAACTTGAAAAATTGCAAAATCGCATTTCTTTCCTTATTTAGATAAGTTATTTGGCAATTGGAGGAATTAAAGGTTTCATAATAATGAACAACGTTTGCTCATATTTATAATAGCTAGTGATCATATGTGCTGCATAACAGAGTTCAAGGTTATGGCTTTATAGTATAACACAATGTTATCATTTTGTGTTGTTTTCAAGTTTTTGTATTTGCTTTCAAAATCCAATAGTTTTAAGAATTTGACAAGACGTTGAATTTTATTCTTAGGATTAAATTGTTACGTTCAGTACGTCAATTATTTTCATTGTGTATATTTTTTGTCATTTATCATAACTACCTGACCTTCAATAGATGGGAAAACATTTAAGAAACCAAGACGTCCCTATGAGAAGGAGCGTTTGGATGCTGAGCTGAAGCTTGTTGGAGAATATGGTCTCCGCTGCAAAAGAGAGCTTTGGAGGGTTCAGTATGCATTGAGCCGCATTCGTAATGCAGCAAGAATGCTTCTCACCCTCGACGAGAAAAACCCTCGTCGTATTTTTGAGGGTGAAGCACTTCTGAGGAGGATGAATAGATATGGACTTTTGGATGAGAGCCAGAACAAACTTGATTATGTGTTGGCCTTGACTGTGGAGAACTTTCTTGAGCGCCGTCTTCAAACTCTTGTGTTCAAGTCTGGTATGGCTAAGTCTATTCATCACGCCAGAGTGCTCATCAGGCAAAGGCACATAAGGTATGAATATTCGTCTAGACTTGGTTTTCTTTGTTATAGGACATTATTTCTTATATTTCTTAGATTTTTCCTAAAATGGTTAGTTCTTATGTATGCGGTGGTATCTTTGAATTGTCCAGTCATTTTTGTAGAATAAAAAGGTTTTTTATCTTTCAGGTTCTTTTTCTCAGTCTTCATCCTTATTTGTGTTTAGAACTGTTCATATATTTGTGGTTTAGGATCACAATCACTGAAATAACCATATTTGTTGAGCTTGTGGATGTATGTTTGCTCAAGATTTTTTCACATTTGGTGCACGAGTCTTTCGGACCAACTGATCTGTCCATAATGTAATTTTCCTTTGCCACATACTCAAGGTTTAGGATCATATTCCCATATATCATCAATCTTGGTTGTAGTCACATCCTTATATTTTGGTCCTATCATCTGCTCCTTGAGAACTTATTCCTTGAGATATTGTTGGGATGTCTTGCATTGAATAGATTTTGTTCCCTTTTTCTTCTAAGCGCTTTAGGCATTAGTACTGTCTTTAATTATTAAAATTTTCAATTAAAAAAAAAATAGTCATTCTCTTGACTTCATATTCTTTTAAATTATGCTATTTTTGGATTATTCATTGTTATGGCCTCTTTAATAATACTTATTTTGGCTTGTTAGGGTTGGGAGACAGGTAGTTAATATTCCCTCTTTTATGGTGAGGGTTGATTCACAGAAACACATTGATTTCTCACTCACAAGTCCATTCGGTGGTGGTCGCCCTGGTAGAGTGAAGAGAAAGAATCAAAGGGCTGCCAGCAAAAAGAATTCTGGCGGGGATGGTGATGAAGAAGATGAAGAGTGAGCAAGTTTTTGTTAAAGACTGTCTAAGAGATTTTGTTATTGATGGGTTTTTCTTATTGGCCGTTCATTTTATTTCCTATCTATGTATGTTTTTTTTCCCCGAGAATCTTTAATGTTAGAAAGTATTTTCATTCAGTTCCTTTTTATTTTTACCTTTTGAAAGTTTCTTTTGCTACTATAAATGTAATAATAGATATAATTATTCGCTTATTTTACCAAGTTCATTCAGATCAGCAGCTTCTGCCGGTAGTAAAGGTTTGGAGGAATTTGATTTTCCTCAGCCTGTTCGCCCCCAAACAAAGGATCTCTACCTACTGATATAAATTTTGGATGAAATCAGCATGGCTTCTTATAAATGCCATTGTGCATATTATCAGTAAAATGTGCAACAATCCATTTTTCCTTCACAGTATGCAAAATCCAGCAAATTTTTCCTCTTTTTTTCTCTCTCGTTTCCCCCTTTGTGTACGGTATATACGATTTTATGGATGGGTTTCAGCCAAAGTGAAGTAGCTTGCTGAAAAGCTGGTTCAATTGTTCTTCCTTCCATGCTTGGCTTGTAAGATGGAAGTGCAAGTGGTGTGTCCAATTTGTGGCTTGGAGGAGGAATCGACCTTGAGTAATTTACGAATATAATTTATGTTTCAGAAAAAAGAAAAAAAATGAAAGTCCTTGCTCGTAGGTCCTGTATTTGAAACTGGCAATATTAATCAATATAAAACAATTAGATAAATAAGTTGCAGTTAGGCCAAAACGGTCATTATGTCTTTGAACAAAAGCTCGAACGACCTGCCGTCGCATAGAGACTTAATTTGCACAATTAGATTGGGCTTTTTAATAATGGGTTTGGCTGAGCGTTAATCCAAACAATTAGGCCCGCCAAAAGACATGACAAAGCTAGCTAGGGTTAGGTTTTACACGGAAACAAATAGTAAAAATTCCAATGAAAAACGACATATATAAGCGATCTTCACTTATAAGGCTCTTTTCTTCCGTCCTTTGATCGTCTTCTTCGTGTGCTCTGCAATAAGACAGCGGAGGAGAGCACCGTCACCGAACAAGAATGGTACACGTCTCATTTTATCGCAACTGTGAGTTGTACTAGTCCGTTTTCTTTTTACTATTGCTTGCTTTGGCTATTTTTTCTGGTCTGCTTTACCATTGACGGTCTTCTCTTTTTAGGCTGTGTTTTATTTACTTATTCTTTTCGCATTGTGCAGTGTGGTTATGTAATGTTCTTATCTGTGATTGATTTTGTTTTTCATTTGAAGTGGTTTATTAAGTTTTCTTTTTGTTTGATTAGCAAATTTTTGTATGTTTTATTTGGTTTGCTTCTTGTTTAGCAATCCTGACGGCAGATTTAGAAGTTTTTTATGTCAACTTTCGTAATTGAAAAGTAGTGAAAAAAAGCCAAATCACCTTCACATTTTTTTTTTTTTTTGTGCGGGAATGAAGTAGTTGCATAAAAATGCGCCACATTGGCTTATACTTGCATTTGCTTGTGCTCGCATATACTGCATAACAAAGTTCAATTCCATTGCTATATAATAGGAACAAAGTTTGTTTGTTATCATTCATAAGCATTTCTGCTTTGTGAATTTTGACAAAGTTAATGGGAAAATTTCTTCTAGTTCTTATTGTAAGTTCTTGTTTTTATGGTTCGTTTGGTTGTATGGTATCCCATGTTTCACTTACGCAATTCTATGATTTTCAATAGATGGGAAAACCTTTAAGAAACCAAGACGTCCCTATGAGAAGGAGCGTTTGGATGCTGAGCTGAAGCTTGTTGGAGAATATGGGCTCCGCTGCAAAAGAGAGCTTTGGAGGGTTCAGTATGCATTGAGCCGCATTCGTAATGCAGCAAGAATGCTTCTCACCCTTGATGAGAAAAACCCACGTCGTATCTTCGAGGGTGAAGCACTTTTGAGAAGGATGAATAGGTATGGTCTTTTGGATGAGAGCCAAAACAAACTTGATTATGTGTTGGCCTTGACTGTGGAGAACTTTCTTGAGCGCCGTCTTCAAACTCTTGTGTTCAAGTCAGGTATGGCTAAGTCAATCCACCATGCCAGAGTGCTCATCAGGCAAAGGCATATTAGGTATGGATATTTGCTATTCCTTTTGGGAGTCTAGCTTTGACGTTTTCTGTTACATGTTTACTGAACCTGTGTTGTATGTCACTTGTTGGGAAAGAAGTTATTATTTACTAAGAGATCCTAGTTCTGTGACATGAGGCATTAATTAATGGCTATTTGCAGTAGTCTTTGAAAATGATGTTTATAAATAGGTGATTGTGGTGGACGTACTCAAATTTGCCAAATCATGTAAAATTGCTATGCTCTTCTTTCTTCTTTTCTAATCTGTGTGCATGTATCTACTGTGTGATTTCTACTAATACTTTCATACATTTAGATTTCTCCTGCAATGGTTGTGGTTATCTGTGAACTGTGCAATCATATGTTAATCTTGAAGCTAACCATTTCCTGTGTTCATATGTGTGCTGTTCAAGATAACAATCAAAGAAGTAATGCCAGTCATTTGACTTTTCTGAATTACTAGGTTCATATGGTACAAAGTTGTTTCCATGTGTAGAATCATGGTCATAAATATATGAGCCCCAGATATTGACCACGCCTTTTCATAAAAGCTAGTCATTCTCTTAACTTCACATTATATAATATAATGCTACTTTTGGATTATATATGGATGTTCCACCTTTTAATGTTTATTTTGGCCTGTTAGGGTTGGGAGACAGGTGGTTAATATTCCCTCATTTATGGTGAGAGTGGACTCACAAAAGCACATTGATTTCTCACTTACAAGTCCTTTCGGTGGTGGACGCCCTGGTAGAGTGAAGAGAAAGAATCAAAGGGCAGCCAGCAAGAAGAATTCTGGTGAGGATGGAGATGAAGAAGATGAAGAGTAAGCTGCAGCGGTCACATAACAATGATCGATGATTTTGTTAGGATATACTCGAGTTTTTCTCACTGAACACTTCTTTTGATGGACTTTCTTTTAATTTCCTATCTACATGATGGTTTTTTGAGAATCTTTAAAGTTAGCAATTATTTTCCTCAAGTTCTTTATTTTAGATTCTAAGATTTCTTTTGCTATTGTCAAAGGAATATACATGTAGTTGTTCAACTTGCTCAGGGTGTCTTTGCCAGAAAGAATGTAATCTTTGTCTTCTATTTCTGTATCTCCATATTAACCAAATTGGACAAGCAGATGACTCCCGATAATTGTGTGTTTTTCAGTGTTTTTCTCTCTTACAAATTAATGTATCTATGTTGGGCTAAAGCTGGTCGGAAAAGAATCTAGCCCAAAGCATTCTATGCTGCTCAATTGAAGTGCGCTTGTCCAACAAGTCGACTGGGCCTAAGTGAAAAATGATAAACTATTATTATTACTATAATAATAATAATAATTTCTTAGTCAAATTGATAAACAAAAGAGTTTACTTTGGATATAAGTATTAAAGAGCTAAAATGACTCTGAGCGACCTACCTATGTTACAGCCGAAGAATAAATTTGTTTCGTGATCAATCAAAAAATGGCTGGGTCCGGCAGACCGGCAGGGTATTAATAATAATAATGTTTCATGTTTGTTTGGCTGACTTAACGGTGTCGGTTCAGTTTTAAATCTAACCAATAAATTTATATAAAATACTTAATTCAAAGCGAATAAATCAACAAACCTAAATCTCTCTGGGTTTAATAGAATCGAAATGGTTGTTCCATCAGTGATTTTGCACACCCTGCCTTGAAAATTACGTAACATTTCATCTCAGTCCCATCAAATCAAAACTAAAGTTAACAATTAAGCAATTGTAATTATAATCTGTTCATCCCATTTCTGTTTGGCATCTTTGCCTTTTATGGTATATCCGTTTTCAAGGAATATGAAATTTCACATCACCTAAAAGTGGACGAAAATCTTATATTTTGATTTCCCCCAAGATTTTCTTTTCTTAAGAAAAAAAGCAAAGTTATTCTACTATATCAATTACCGAATTAAATAAACCTAAAAAATAAATTAAAAAGGAGGTTGTGGTAGGGTTGTTATCGGATTAACAACATATTTTTCGCTACAAAAGGATCTAAATTTTCTGAATTCTCTAATAAATAAATTCTCTTATCACTACAAATATTTATTTTATCCAACCTAATCCAGTTGGGTAAAATTCTATCAATTTATAACAATGGTGGGTATGGATATATACCATATGATTGAGCTGACCCGAGTCAGCCCAATTAATTTTTTCTTTTTTTTTCCTTAAAAAAATGCTCTCTTTTTATTCATTTTATATATTTATATATATTTAATCGGATTTGATCCGAATTAATTTTCTGAATTCGATTTGAACGAACAAGGAATACCTGATGGATGTGTTTTTTGTTGGGAAGTCGGGTAGGGATGATCCTCTTTACTTCTCACGCGTATTTTTAGATAAGGTCTTTGTCTTGTCCGTGACTTTTCATTGGTGGAGGAATGCTTTTTTTTCATTGATTTTCTCTAGAGTTATTTTTATTGGAAGGGCTGAACTATAGGGGTAATCACTTAATGGGTACCAACTTCAATTTGTATTTGTAAAATGCCTAAACTCACCAATTTGAAATTCCAATGGCCGAATTGCTATGTATTTCAGGCGTGACTTTTTTTTTTTCATGTTAGCATTTTCTTCTCTCCTCCGTCAATACCCCAATAAAAAACTGTTGTGTCAAAAATATTGGTCAGAGGGACGATCGAAGCAGAGGAGTCGCTAGATATCGCTGGAACCGAGCATCGGAAGCAGAGATAGCGTCGAACAATGGAGCAACGACTTAGATCGCGTCTGAGAGCTCTCACTGACACTGGATCGTGAGGAACAGCAGCTGAGATCGCACGTCTGACGCCCATAGATGGTGGCTGAAGTTTGAGTCACAGGTTGAAGTCTAAGTCACAGGTTGCTGTCCAGATCGCGCGCGGAGGAGAAGGGAGGAGCTGCTGTCGCTGCGACGCAGTGGAGGTGTTGGGTGGCTGGAGGTGGCTGCGACACTGGCCTGGTTCGCGCAGTAGTGAGGAGGAGGGAGATAGCGACAAAGAAAGGAAAGAGAAAGGAGCTGTGGTGGTGGCTGTAGACGCAGCGTGCAGTGCTGCGTGTTGTGGTCAGGCGTGCACATAGAGAGAGAGGGTGAGAGTGATAGAGAAAAGAGAGGCAGGGAGAGAAGAGTGATAGAGAGAGAAGGAGAAGGCTGTGATGGTGGTGCGATGAAGCTTGTGGTGGCCGGAGTTGTGGTGGCGGTGGCTGACATGGAGGAGAGAGAGAAAAATGCTGACATGAAAAAATAAGAGGGTTAAAAAACGCCAAACGTGGCCATTGGAATTTCACAGTTTCGGCGACATGTATTTTGCTGTTACGAATTGGTAAATTTAAGTATTTTACAGATACAAGTTGAAGTTGGTACCCTATTAAATGATATTACTCTTATAGTCTAGGCCCTTATAGTGAAAATAACCTATTTTCTCTACCTATGTACTGGTTTTCTTTGATTGATTAAATTTTAGATTTATGGAATTAATTAATTTCCGAAATTATATCGTTCCTTATTTTACTCTTTTTTTATTTATGTTTTAAATCTCTCTTTTTTCTTTCTTCCAAACAGAGCTTTCAGTGCATAATTGGAATTGGCCGGCAGCAAGCCAAGGCCTAAAAAATATAATTGGAATTGGACAGAAGAAAGAAATACATAAGCATCAAGACAGGCTGTTCTCTCAAAAGACGCTGTCGTACACGTACTTTGGTTCTTTCATCTCTTTTTTTTTTTTTTTTTTTTTTTGTGGTTGTAGGGTTATGAAATTGACTCTCTCTTCTCTCTCTCCTTCGGTACTAATATTTGCTTCTTTTGTTTATATTTGGTCCCTTTTCTCTCTTCCTTTCTCATTAATAACCTTCATCAAGTGGGAGTTTCTTTTTTTAAAAACTATTTTTTGTGTAAATTTAGAAATAGTGGTTAGCAAAAGCAATGGTACATAGATATTTCCTTTCTTTCTTTTATTGATTTATTGAAATATCCAACCACAACTCTCTCTCGACTTCCTAATATTCTTTTTATTAGCTTACCTGTTTCTACTATTTAATTGAAATAATTTAAATGAAACTTTCACAATCATAACGATTTTGGATTATAAATTCATAATTTTATAATTAAAATCTCCCTATAATGCAGTCAACTCACACTAATATAACGGGTTTATTTAATAAAATTAATTATTTTATTTGCTGATAAATGATTTAGTAGTATTTAACTAGCAGCTATTTAAATAATTTTTAATAAAACGCGAAAAGTTAATGTTACATAATTTAACATTTAAATTCAAATGCTATATTATTAAATATTATAAATCAAAACTCTAAAAGCTGTCGCTGTCGTTGAATACTGCGAATATCTTTTTAATTATTTTCTATTATTTCAATGCAGCAATTGCCCCATTCATGTTTCATGAATAGAATATAGTAGATCCTAGTTTGATTGATTACTGTGGATAGATTGGAGACCATGTTCCTCCATTTTGTGGAAAGCTATTGTTTGCCACTAAAATGAAAAATATATATATATATTCTTGTTTTCCCCTTGAAAAATAAATATATTCAACCAGATAAAAGAAAGAGATGGACCTATTATATAAATAATATTTGGGATTAAGGTTGATGAATATATAGTTGTAAGCAAAAGAATTAGAGAAGAAGCAAGTTGCAAAGTTATATGGAGAAGGACAACCTTATTTGACCAAAACGACAATGGCATGCACAAAGTGAAAAATGGAGGATATTACAAGTAACTTTTGTCTGCCAATGAGGTATAGAGATGCCCATTGTCTTGATTCTAAGATTCATATACTAAAAACAAACTATACAACTTAACAACAAGGACCATCCACAGGTTATGTTTTATTTTCCATTCCAAGCAAAAGGGTAACAATAATCATAGAGTGGAGATTTTTTTTTCTTTTGATGTGAAAGTTTTGTATTATGGGAATATTGTAATCTAAGTGCTGCAACTATTTCAATTTCTTTTCTCATAATATTCATATAAAATAAAATCATAACGGGTACCGCACGGCACGGCCCTTTTACTATCGTGTTTTGACATTGTCTTTTCTATTTAATAAATAAATAAATAAATAAAATTTTGTCAATTTTCAATGTCTAAATTAATTAAATGGAATGACTTCAACTTTTAGATACAATCAACCAAATAAGACCGGAACCTAATAATTCAGCAAATATATTTAAAAATACGAAAATCTAATTCCAATTGTTCAAAATAATAACTAATATACTAGCATTTGGATTTTGTTGATTATGGTAGTTATTAGTAGATGAAAAGGAAGAGGCTGTTATATTTCTTCCGGTCGACATCTGGCCAAGTAGTCAATTGCGGCAGCCTCATGTTTAATCCCCACACCATATGCCACGTGTTAATGGTTTCCAAGTAACTGTTTGCTATTATAATTACTTTTAGCTATTAAGCTTTAGTTAATAACTATATATAACGGTTTAAATAATTGTAGTCAACAGATCCAATCCTAAAAAGAAAAATAAATAAGTGTTTATTTAAACTAAATTAATAATATTAGCACCAAAATAATTAATAAAAAATTATATTATAAATTTTCTCGTTTCAACGGAGAAGATAATTTAAATTGATTTTTATTTAACTAAAATAAGTGTTTTCCATAATAGTTTAAATTGTCCGCTTAAAGAAAAATTACTTATCCAGAAACTGCCACGCGTTCAGAATTAGCACAAGTCGTCGCCAAAGAAGCTGACAAATAGATGCATTACTAAGGTGAGGTGGAGAAATTCACAAGTAGCCGTTATGCAAAGCAAAAACCTTAAAACAATTTTTTGTACTTTAAAAAAAAAAAAAAAAAAAAAAAAACACATATTGCATTTATCAATTCGATTAAATCCCTCAAACTCAAATCAAGCTAAAGTTTTTTTTTTTTATTCCTTTATAGGCTTCTACTTTATATTTAGACTCATGCAATATTTATATTTGAATTCCGTTACCTTCTAAGAAAAAGAAAAAGAAAATATGAAATCATCAACAGAATATTCTCATTTTATGTTATTTTCATTAGAGACATCCAAGAAAAGAGGCAGCTGGAACTAATCCTAGAAGAGGCGGAATCCATTTCAAAACGGCTAGATTAGAACCAAACAGCAATGTAGTAAGGGAAAGTCAGCATTAGGAGCTGATGCAAGTGAAAAGGTGAGATTGATTGTCTGATTTGCAGAAGATGACTCGGGAAAATGAAGCTCAAGAGAAGATGATAACAAGAATTACACTACAAGTTGACAATTGTTTATCCTTCTTTTATGATTATAAAATAAATATCAATATTTATAAAAATAATAATTAAAAAATCGATATAGTAATTAACAAATTCGATATTCTATATTTAAATTAGAGAGGAAATAAAATAAATATACAAATTGTTTCTCTGTCCTCTCAGTGTTTGAATATAGAGGAGAATGAAAATTACTTTTCTCTCATTATTTCATGATTATATATATATTTTTTTATCTTCGGAATAAATAAATCCTAAACTTTAAATGTTTTAGTAATTTTAACTAACTTTTTTATCAATATATATAACTTAATTTTTATTGACTATTGTGACATCCATAGGAAAATTGTTGGCATGTCCATTAGTGGGTCCCACATCCTCATTTTAAAATATTATTTAAATATTTAATTAATTTAATTTTATAAATTAAAATGGTTGATAAATAAAGTAAAATTAAATAATTCAGTGGATGAAAATAGAAAATGAGATGCTTGTGCGGCAAATTTTGTTTATAAAAAATACAAGAGTAAATTGATACATTAAGCCATTAGTTATAAGTGGCAGCATCGATAATGTTAAGAAGTGCATGTATGGACGCATGCATGGCGCACAAACATTGCCTCGTCAGCATGTCATTACCATGGGACTCCTCTCTCTGGAGCCTGTTCCTTTCGCTGTGCGGGTCCCACAAAAAATTTGTGCCTTGTTGCAGCGGTACCTTCTTCTATTATTAATTTACCTTTCGCCAAAAGGGGTAATGGGTCCCATTTTTTGCTCCCGTACTGCACTGTCATATCATATCCTGTTTTACGCAATGTCACAGTCGCCAATTATCAACCAGTAGCCTTTATTTCTTATTTTAAAAAATATTATAAGCCAATCAAAACTTTCTTATTAAATAAAATATATTATAAAACTCATAAATTAATTGTACTTTCAAAAAGAAAAATAGTTTATAATTTGGAAAATAAATCTATAGTTACTGGCCGGAGGAAATATTTAATTTTGTAAAATTCTAAACCATAAAAAATCTTCCATTTGCACACACAGTGCTCGCAACACATTTAATCGAGATGTGAGTTTAGATGAAGAAATAAATGTTGGCAGAGGGTAGTCGGCAGTATATTTAATAAATTTTGGCACATAGGTCTAAAAGCGTTTTTGGCAGTTACCTTTGGTTTTCATTAAAGTCGAGCTGCGGGTTGTTTAACGGGAAAAAAAATTTAAAATTCTAGATTTGAATTTTTCTTTTTTCTTTGTATAATAAAATAGAGGTTTAACTCGTCGTGGTATGAGAAATATATATAAATATATTTGTGATAGTTAGATATTTTCGTTGATAATGTAGTTGTTGAAGTTAAAATGCTTTTTCTTTTTTTTTTTTTTTCCTTTTTTTGACAAAGTTAAAAAGTTATTAAGCCGCCAAACATATGGATAAATAAAAGTTAGAATAGTTCATTCTTTTCTGTTAGTTTCATTTTAAAGAAATTGACAGCAAACATGTGATATTAGCAAATTAAACATTTGAATTATAAAAAACAAGTCCTAAAATACTAAACCGTCACAGTGTTTTTCTATATTTTCTCCTTTTATATAAATATAATAGCATAAGTTTTTTATCGCAGTTAAGTTACATGAAATATAACTTTTATTTTATTCAGGGATCGTAATAATTCAAGCGAAAAAAAAAAAGAATTTTTAAATTTGATCTTTACTAAATATAATTACATAAAAAAATAAATAATATTAATTGTGATTAAACCTGAGTCAAATTAATTTAAAAAAATATATATAACTTCATATTTCAAAATTAGACATTGAGAAAAAAAAAATTTTCTTTATATCTAATTTAAACAATATATTTTTCAAATTAATAATTTGATATTTCTTTTGCTATGTGAGCTTGATGAAGTCCTTTAATTCTGTAAAATGGTGGCCTGTCCTCGGTGTGAAGATAAGCTCCTTCCTCTTTTGGCCTTGTCAAATTGATAAATATCCATAAGTTATAACTGATTAATAAAGTAAAAATAAGAAAAAAAATATAAAATGAATATTAGGTAAGAAATTCCCATATTTTTCTTGTTCTACATTATAAATTTTTTTATCCTTAGAGGGTAAGGGAGGAGCTTCAATAATTTTTACACAAAGAAGAGGACTAAAATGAACACTCAAAAATAGTTCTCAGTATATATTTTCTCCCATTCTTACTCTTCTTTCCTTTTAAACCCCTAAAATCTTTCTTCTTTTTCTTCTACACCCCTAACCCTTCGACTGGCTACATGAACAGTTCAGATTGCAACAGAGCATAATAGTTAGCGTTAGCATCTTCAATCTCCCATAACACATCACAAAAACCAGACCCATCTACTCCATTCAACCCTCCATACTCATACCCATCTCCAACACTGCCACCGACAACTTCTTCTCTGTTCGGAATCCCAAGTTCATCATCAGAAGCTTCCAGAAGATGCCTTATAAATCTCTCTTTATCGTCTTCATAGTCTTCCTTCAACAAACTAGAAGACGAAGATGAAGAAGAAGAAGAAAAAGAATGATCTTCATCTTGTACGGCGGTTGTTATGGCCGTCGGCATTTCATTTTCCCGGTCCGTTAGGGTCCTTGCGGCGGTTATTTCTTGTTGTAGGGTAGTTATAAGAGAAGATAGGTCTTCATTTGGCGCTTCTTCTTCTTCTTCAAGAAGAGAGAGAATATGGTTATATGACTTATGTCTTTTAGATTCTTCATTAACATATTCCATTTGAGTTTCTTCTCTTTGGCGCTTTAATGGTGTGTCCGCCATTAGAGACAGTGAGACAGAGAGAGAAAGGACTTTCAGCGAGAGGAGAAATAAAGGCAAAGAAAGAAAGGGTGAGGAGAGAGAGAAGAGTGTTGAAAGGGTTATATAGAAGGGAAGAGGAAAGTGGAGTTCCGGTCAAATGAGTGAAAAAGAAACTTTAAAAAAAAAAAAATATTTATCTTATTTAATTAAAGAGAGAAAAAGATGCTCGAGAAAAGAAAAGCTATTGTGTCAGTGATGACTTGGTGTACGTTTGTGTTTTGGCCGCTGGATTGGAGGTTCCGTAGAGATTGGTAATCAATGGTTGTGAATGGAGGTGGATAATAGTGAAAGATAAAAGACAAAAATAAGCCATTGAAAAAAGAGAGAAGTGTATGATGTAGTGTAATAAAGGTACATACAGATGCAGAGTCATGCCGGGTTGTACACGTGGCGGATCTCTTTAAAATATCGTTTCTTTTGCTTTGGTCTCCGTTTTTTAATATAACTGTACAATTACATTACAACCACCTGCAATCAATTAAATGAATTTTTTTTTTTATTTTTTATATTGTAGTGTACATGAATATAAAAATATTGTTTTCGATATAATGAAGAAATGAATTTACTTCTTCTGCACTTGGTCTTGGTCTTGGTCTTGCTGGTATCATTTATGGATTCAGAATCAAATCAAAGTTAAAACCAACTATTCACTAAAATCCCACTGATTTAAGGAATTTTATAGTTGAAGTTCTAATAATAATAATTATAAGAAGAATAAAATAATAAATAATAAATCATTTAAAACCGTGATTAAGTAAATAAATATTTATATTTATGGATAGACGAGTATTTACCTTAGAAACCAAGAGAAAAAGAAATGGGGAAGAAAGAAGAAAAGCAAAAGGGGGAAAAACCAATGTGCTTTAACACTTTGGCAGGTAAAGGAGAGTGCATATTGCCTGACACGGGATGAGATTGGGAGAGGAGAGGTGATGTGCGATTGTGCCTAACGTCACATTCATTTAACTTCTCTAGGTATTATGCAAAGATTTTGAGACGGAAAAAAGGAAAGTAAAAGACAAATGAAGGTTATTTTTGCCATTTGGAAGAATCTTTTGAAGATTGTTGAGCTCTTAATTACTTCGTCTATCCCAAAATATAAATTTTTTTTACAAAAATTAAAACAGCCAAGAGTTCTCTTAAATTATATAAAACTAAGGATGAATTGACTAAATTATCCTTTATTTCAAAGTAAATATTTTTTTCTTTATTCATGTACAAGCAGGAGTAATATCGTACAAAGCTTGCTTATATCTAATCTACAAACCCGTCTATACAATAAACCAATAATAATATAAAATTTTAAAAAATTATTTTTACTTTTATCATTTTTTCAGAAAAAAAATAAAAATAATTTGATCCACAGATTGAGTCACATTAATAAGTCATTTTGGAGAATGAACCCACTTCCACGTGTAGAGTTAAATAAAGAGTTGGGAAATTTGAAGTATGCTTTTAGAATAAATCCAGAGCTTTTGGCTGTTGTGATACCTCACGGGCTTTTTTAGCTTATCTTTTTTGTCAGATTCACAAATTCTATCTTATGTTCATACGAGTCTCTTTCTCTGATGTTCTATCCTTTTTTTTTTTTTTTTTCTTTTTTTTCGGTTCATACAATTACTCAAAAGTCGCAATCTTACAGTTAGGTTACATTTATAAAAATATCTTTAATCATATTAAATTATATTATTTTTAAAAAATATCTAAGTGATTTGTATTAAAAGATTTCAAGTTTGATTGAATCCTAAGTAAAATATAATTAATTATATACTTAGAAATTGGAATATATTAATCAATTTGAGTCGAAAAAAACTTTCTTTGAAAAATAAAAATTGAGATGAGATTTGAATATAAGTCTCTGTGAGTGGTTGAAGACGCATGCATACCTTTCATTTCAGATGCTCAACCAAATTGAGACGTAAGAATATGCAGATATTCACATTTAGCTGTCTTGATTAATTTATTTTGTGGAAAAAAAAAATTGATGTGGGAATACTTATTTTTTAATCTTTTATAGTATTGGAAATTAAATAAAAAAGTATTGAATATTTTGATTTGTAAGAGTACAAAAATATTTTGAATTATATTTTAATTTCTAGTCAAATTTAATTATGTTGAATGATATTGTCAGATTCAACCATTAAAAATTGAATTATGGCCTTTACTATATATTTTTAAAAAAAAATGCAGAGAAACTAATTATTGAATTTTTTTTAATATATATATATATATATATGTTATAAACAGACATTAAATTAAGGTTTTCTTAAAATAATAAATAAATAGTTTTAATATAAATTTTAAAAAAAAAACTAATCAATAATTATGGTTAAATAACTTTTTTAATCATACTATTATGACGTTGATATGGTTTCCTTTTACTGAATTAAATTAAAGATGTGAATTTTTGTGTCAGAAAACCTATTCTTTATTTATAGAACTGAAAACACAGAAAAAATCTCGATAGTTTGAACACTTCCACCAAGGATTAGACCACAATTAATTACTAAAGTATATTAAAAATAAAAATCCAGTCGGTCAAACACAGAAATTAAAAAAAAAATACTAATAATTAAAGACAATCTTTGAATAAATAATTAAAATACTAATTATCTTTGAATAAATAATTAAAAAAAATACTATTATATGATTTATTCCAAATTAATTTCATTACCTATCATGGGTATTTCTTAAAAAAAAAAAAAATCATCGGTAGATCTTTTGTCAATAATAGTTGAGGATCTTGTAGCAAATTATTTAATTTACAATGACGATCCAAATCACAGAGTCATGTGGAAATAATTAAGAATAGATTAAACTATAATTAATAATTAATTAATATTATTGTTTGTGTAGGAATCTAAATAGATAAGGTGTACTTTAGTGTTGTTATATATATTTGATTGATGTTAATGTATAAGCCACTTCAGTAATTTATTTATTTTATTGCTTGATTTGCCGTGCAAATTAACAACTCTTTATCTGGAAATGCTTTATTGTTGTCGAGTAATTAAATTAATACAAACCATATTTTGATTTTTGAAAAGTTTAATGCGCCGTGGGTTATATAATAAAGGATAACCCTTTTTTATATTTTCTAAATTGATGAAAACATTTATGATTGAAAGGATTTAAATTCGAGACTGCTAATTTTTTATATATGTAAAAAGACCAATCAAACCTTATTGTACTTTGAGAAAGATTAGCTAATTAATGAAAGAAGCAAAACTGAACTTTTTCTCAACGATAATATTATAAAATTTGAGTTTCAAATATAATATGGTGTATTTTTAAAATGGTAATGTTTACATAATGGAAAACCTACATTTTCTGTTATAAAAAAAAAAAAAAAAAAAAAAAAAAAAAACCGATTTCTCTATGGTAATAAACCTATTTCTGATTTGATTTCTGATTTGGTTTACCACAACAAAAGGGTATATTTTAATTTTTAACAAACACATTTCTTTACCACTAATAAACCTATTTCTCTATGTAGGAAAAATCATGAACAAGAACAAAACGAATTCATCCACCATCCTAATCATGGGACTATATTTGGTAGCCCTTCATTTACAAGGTACCTTCCTCCTTAAGGTGGTATACCCAAAACTATTCCTTCATTTATATAAGGGTAAGGGTATAGTTTTTCAAAGGGAAAAAAAAGGACAAAACATGCTAAAAGGGATTAAAATTTCTAATAGAGGAAGATTGGTAGAGAGAGCCATGTGCTAAATCATCTAGTAATGCACATATTAGTCTCTAGCCCATGTGAAGAGGTGGGGTGGGGACGGTTCCGGATAATGGCTTGCACGTTGTAAGTGGACCTAATTTTGAAGTGGTTTTCTTTCTGCAAAACATGGTCCTTCGGTCTCCAGGGTACCCCTCCAACAATAGGTACTTGTCACTGTACCTTTTTGGTTTGTGCCTCTGAGCTGGCTACAATTTGATACGTATAAATTAAATCCCTAACTTAAAAAGAGGATTTAGGGCATGAGATTTTAGTTATAAGTTTCCATTATGATGGTGCCTCAACCACTAGGCAGATGGACCATTCTGTCTTGTTGCCTGAGAAGGCTAAAAGGGCTCAATTATGATGATTGCTTAGCTTTGATATAAATGGTTCCAATTGGGATTTTTTTTTTATTTGGCCAATTCATATAATAATTACTTCATTCTAATTAATCAATAATTATTAGTAAACCCCTCACCATTCATTAATTAATTTTCTCAAGTCTTAATTTGATGTATATTTTTTTCACATTCTATCATAGACTAAACCGCAATTAACAAGCAATGCCAGTTTCTTTTTGTGTTTCACAACTATTTTTTTCTTTTGAAAATATAATTCATTAATAATAATATCAAGAATTACAAATACTTATATAGATCAGACATCGAATTTTACTATTACTAACTAATAGAGTTTACTAATTTTTTATTGAAATAAAAGATTCACATTCTTTTGAATAATGAAATAAAAATTAAAGAAAAAAAACATATTATATCTTTTCGCTTGAAGTTGATATTGACAAAATATATGAGTATTTATAATAATAATTAATTAATTTCGACAGTAAAGATCTTCTATATATAAGATTACTTGTTTCAAAAGGATTAAAAGCAAAAGCAAACATGAAAGAGTATAAAAGCTTAAGCCTAAAGAAAGAGACAAAAGCCTTGACATGAAGATTGAAAATGATATTAAACAAGCATATAATCAACTCATAGAAGGAAAAAAAAAGGTGCACTTAATCATTCCCCATTCAAAATTAATGAAATTTAGTGGTCTATCTAACTATAATACCTACCATTAATCTCAAAATCCTACTTCTCAAAATAGGCATAGAGCCATAAACCCATTTCTTGAGAAATGATATGATATAATTGACAATAACACCTTAACATTTTTTTTTTTCAAAAAAAAAAAAAAAGGGAAAATGATTAAATAAAGATATTATAACATTGATGTGACCATCTACTTATGTTTTAATGTAGTTGATAGAATATATCCAATTCCCCACTAAAACTAGAACAAAGCACCAAGTAAATGCCCTTCCAAAACCCTAATGCCAAATTACTAATGAGTTGACCGTTAGATCACCACATGCCAAAAAATTATGGAATATTTACAAATATTATTGGCCGTTAAATTTGACCATCCTAAAGAATACCAACACCAAGGAATTAAATTGATTGATTCTTGATTTTTTTTAATGATACCGAATCCATTACACGAACTCAGAATCAACTCTGCACTTCCACCATATTTGTTAAAGAAGAAAAATGATAAATTACAATGAAGTCCTTGATATTTAGTTATTTTGTCTTAAAATTTTCATTTTTACTATTAAATGTGGAACTACATAGTACTAACAATATAATAAATGTAAAATGAACAAATATAATTGAATATTACATGCAAAATGTTATTTCTAAATAGAAAATTGATTAGTTTATAAAATTAAATTTAGAGACTTCAGAGTATCAGTGATAAATTATATTTTCCTAGTAGTTTTTTTTTTTAAAAAAAAAGAAAAAATAGATCAAAGTGTTATAATACATGAATGACGAATTTTATAAATATATATTTTATTTTCCCACTTAGGCTTAATTCAGTTGGACTCTATAAATTTAAAAATCTATTTAATTAGTAGGATTAGTGTTAAAGGGTTTAGATAAAAAAATTGATTTATACCTAATTAGTGCTCAAGACTGCTAAGTATCAACTAATCATATCTTCGCAAGATCTTAAAAGGCTATACCAGAAATTAAAGCAAAGCTTAAAAAAGTACATATGCCTCTTCTCTTCACAACTATATATTTTTATATTTTTGTGGCAAAAATTTGTAGATAAGAATCTTAATATTAGTGATGGTTTAATTGTGAATAAAGGTTATGTGGTTTCCAAAGTGGGGGTTTCAAATTGAAAGGAACATAATTTTTTTTTTTAATTTTTTTATGTTGGAGATAACATTTTTTATTACTTTTGATTAAACTACCCAATTATATATATTAAATCCATTTATGCTCTTTGATATGCTATCATTTCGTTTTTTGTTGTTACATGAGAAATGAAATGAAATTAAATTCACTTTATGGATGATTGGAAGACTCATAATATTACGGGTTATAGAATATGGATAATTTTTCTTTTGTCTTACTAAATTAGTAAAATAAATTAAAATTCGAAACCTCTCGCTCTTCATATATAAGAAGATAGTCAAATTACACGTGGTCGAGATTATTATTGTCATATTTTAGTAGAAAGGGACTAGATTCGATATTATTATTATTATTATTATTATTATTATTATTATTATTATTATTCTGTTTAGAATTAGTGGAAGATGGACATCAAATAGAAGCAATAAAGATTAAGATGGGCATATAAAAATGAATCCCACTAAAGTTGGAAGCTTTAAGTAGCTGGCAATGCACTTTCTGTTCAGCGATAATGCTTTATATATATATACATATATATATATATATATATATAGTCCTTAAAAACATGGATTGGTTTATTATTTAGAATAAGGTCAATTAAGACATTATAGTTGTATTGATAAATAACCCAAAAGAGGCAAAAAGAATTCATTGCAATTGGGCAGCTTAGGATTCTTATCAGATATTGTCTCTAATATAATTTGACGTCTGCCTCTTTTTTTTTTTTTTTAGATCTATAATTATTTAATAATGTTCTTAATAATAATAATATATATCATGTGTTTCTATGTTTTGATACAGTGCATAGACATAGTGGACACGACGCCACCATAAATCAACTTGTTTCTTGGGTGGATATCGATTCAATTTCACAACTAGATCGAAATCAATTTGAAAATACTAATTTTGAATCGAACCGAAATTGATTAGGGTAGAAGGAGAAGGATCCAATTTGGAATCCAATCATCAGTCAATTTAACTATTTATATTTATTCAATTTCGGGATTTCTATTGACTCTCATAATATTTTACATGTTTTTTTGTTATTCACACCAAAATATTTTTAATTTAGGGATTTATATTAGTATTTGTTGGATCAGAAAACAAGCAAATAGAACAACAACTCATCTCCTACCAAATAGCTTCTTATAACTATGCTAATTTCCATCATTAGGACTTTGTTTCCATTTGATTAATGTCTTACTTCTCTCATTAATATATTTATTTGCGTTTTTTCTCTTAAAAAAAAAAATAATCCTAATATATGAATATGGCATTTCTGAATTATTATGAAAACAATGTCAACCGTAAGATTGTAACCAAAGGCTGAACAAAGACATGAGTCCAATGGGCAGAGCTAATCACTTCCAGGCCCAGCCCATTAGAACTTTCACCTTAAATTTTATGTGTTTGCAGTGTGGTCCTTTCAATGATGTCTTTATGAATGAACTACCTAAACGATAAATATTATTTCTCCGAAAAAAAAATGATAAATTATGTACTTTTACACCATTAATATCATTCAGAAATTAATATTTTATAAAATCACCGTATGATTTTTAATTTTATCATTAATTAAAAATGATGAAATTGAAAATTTTCACTAATATATATATTCTAAAATGGTCAAACGGAGACCATGATAGCAGTCTCTTTTTACTTTTCTTCTATCCATGGAGTCCATCTGCCAAACTTAATAAGATTCACTCTATTTTATTATTTATTAATACAAAATTACATACTAAACTTATTTCCTTTCTTTTTCTTCTTCTTTTTTTAATTTTAATTTTCCTTTTTCCCCCAAAAGAACAAAATATGGTGTGGGTGGGTTGAATTAGCAGCATGCTCTGCAACTGCAACATTCTGCAAGCAGAAGATGATATTACTTCAATACGACCACAAATATATGCATAGCCACAATTTTGAACCAACCAATTTATTTATTATTGTTTTATCTCATGAATTCATTTTTCTTTTCCATTTTCTTAAATAATACTAAATTCACAAGTGAATTTATTTTCTATAATTGTAATTTTACTTCCAGGTTTTTTCATTTGTTGATTTTTAAAATATCAACTTCTGAATGAAACTGCCAAAACCCAAAAAAGGATACAATATCCCTAATTGAGATAAAAGGAAATTCAATATAATAAATTACAAAGTTCAATATATATATTTATTTAATTTTCTGGTAAATGGGCCTTCAGCCAGCTCAAATTTGCCGGCAACGAACAAATCCAAGGCCAAAGAATTTATGCCAGACACATCTAAAGCAATAATATTTCAGAAATAGTTTTAATGTAAATACCCAGATCCTATTAGGCATAAAAAACTGGCTCTATCATTTACAATAGTCGGCACACTCCTAAAACATCTAATTTTGCAAATCATGACCTTAACATCATCCCATTGTCATTGAAGTTTCAGAAACAATATTCAGAGTTTCGAATAAAAGACAACATAAAAAAAAAGGAAAACGACATTCGTCAGAAAATCCGCAGCAAGCATCAAATCATAAAACAGCTATCTCAAACATAGCATCAAAGGACATGAATATTAACAGAACATCTAGCATTATTTCCATACGAGGCAACATGATTTACCAAAATTCATATAATTGCTTCTGCTTCTTTACATGGACTGCCGGAAACAGATAAAGATGATTGCATAAGGAGCTCTAACCAAGAACAATAAAAATCATGTTCAACATGTAATGCATAATCTGAATTTACTTTTTTAAAAATGTCAAACGCAGAATATCAGCATCATGTTTCTTTTATATATCTACATTCCTTTTCATAGATGACCTTGAAAAAAAGGAGAGAACGACAACATGAAAAGAAGAATATATACAGCATAGGGTGTTATCATAACTGAATCAAAACTTCCGGAAGACTTAATAAAACTGCAGATAACAAGAGTTGGGAAAACCTACACCACCACGATTCTCATACAATTTTTGCTTATTGATTTTACATTGGCAGATAGGAAGGAAGGTGCGTCCATAAGTAATGTGGGCTAAATGTGATAGGTGATATGTGAAAGATGTGAAAGAAAAGCAATTCATAAGCGAGCTGACCAGACTTCTTTCTACTGGGAATTTAAAAACAAAAAGTTGTACAAAAAGGATTTCACGCATTAGTTTAATTCTAAATCACAAAGTTAGCTTACAAGTTGAAAACCAACATTTGGAAAGACAATGCCCTGAATATAACATAAAACTGGATATTATGTGAATCCCATTTCAGGCTAGCAAAAATGCCAACATTCAATAGAAGAGCCACACAACAATTGGTTCAAAGTTCAGAATATCCACAAGAGATCGACACATTATAAGAACTGATAATACATAAAAAAGAAATTAATGTAAAAACTAACGACTCATGCATAAAAAATGCATTGAAACTGATTAGATTGGTACTCATTCATGAATAGTGATTTCAAGGAGGAAAATGAATAAAACAACTAGTGACTATTTCAACATGCACACATGGCATAGCTATGAATTTATATATCTGCAGCAGAGTAGTAGGTAACAGAAACAATGATATACTGATATTGAAAGGAACGCTTCATCACATAAATGCAACAGCTACAAGTAAATGCTTGACTTCATTTCCTAGTAAGGATGAAAATAAATAGGAAAAAGATGGTAAAAGATGAAAATATAATCCAGGAGATGTGGAAGACTTTTACCAAGAAGATAACAGATTTCTTTTTCTGGCTTAATGCAGGAAGGCCCAAATGTAGGTTTGAACCCCATAATTCCATCAGTAGATACCAATGAAGCTAACTCTAGTAGGTAAAGATAATAGATTCTCACTAGGTAGAAAGGAAATGGTTCATAATTTTCTGTGACAGAAGCTATTTAGGCCAAATTATACTTGCAAAGAAATCCAATCATTTGAAGAATGTAAAAGGAAGATCCTTGAAAGGCAGTCCCTGATCACAAAAGTACTTTGAACTGAATTATACATGTACACACAGACAAATACACACACACACACACACACACACAGACAAACTATGAATAGTAATTATCTTAGCTAGTCTTCAGATGATTGAGGATATGTTATTAAAAATTATACATCAGTAAAAGCACAATCAACCTTCACTTACTACCCGAAAACAAACTGAACCGTGACATTTCCTAGTCACAAGAATACAACCCTAAGCAAACAACAGTACCTTTATCCAGAAACTACTCATATTATGTTTTGTTGTTGTGCGTCGTGAAAATAAAATAACTAATTGCTCAGATGCTCAACAAAAGGCAATGATAATTGCCAATAAACAATAGACAAATCTTAATTTTTATAATGGCATCAAAATGGAAAAAGTTTCTATTTAACTACCAAAAAATCATAGTTATTTGCCTCGCAAGATAGGGAATCGTCCTATGAAATCTATGGTTATGCTTTTTCATGGCCAGGATTCCACTTATGGAGACTGGAGGTTTATTCTGCCTAAGCGAGAATGGCTAATATAGAAAATCAGTACATATAACAAATGATAGAAAAATTCATAAAAAGATGCCATAAAAGTACACAAGAAATTACAAAAGAGAATCTAATAATATATAGCCCATCATTTGCAATTGTAAATGTAATCAGTACATAAGCCATATCCAAGATAACAACCTCTCAGAGTTTATTTCCTCCCTTGAAGGTAATGCCAAGAAAATTAAGGATCATTGAACCCATATAACTAGTTCTGTGTTCTTTAGAAAAGAGGAAAATAAATCACTTCAGCAAACACTAAGACAACCTACCAAATGTGTTGGTACTTCACATTATTAAACCTATTTCTCTGCTACACGACATCAACTTTTCAATTTTCTCATGTCACTAAAAATGGGGAAGACACAAATCCAATGAAAGAAAATGTAATTTAAATTTAAAAAAAGAAAAAAGAAAAAGAAAAAGGAAAAAGAAAATCTCAAGACTTCCACGAAAACATTCTATTGAGTCTTGAGTAAAATCTGAACTTCTTCCCCATCCCCCCGCTAAAAGGAAAAAGATGTGAAAAAAGAAATAAAGGGGGAAATTACCATTAGCAAGAGACCTGTGTTGAAGAACAAACCAATCTTGTACATCCCATTAGCATGAGGCACCATTATAGCTCACATGGTGCCCACATAATCCAGGTCCTCAGCATCCCATCACAGCACAATTATACACAAAGTTAACAGAGTGCTTTTGCGCAAGCATGTTCCATTGAGGAGGGCCTTCACTTGGAACCCATGAATTGAGCTCTATAAAACCTTCACCGTGAGTCCGAGGTCCACCGATAACAATAAGCCGATCTCCACATGCCCTAAATGCAAGTCCCCAACCATTCATTGAGACAGCACGCTCAGGCAATGCGCCCACCGTACACCATGATTTTCTTTCCTTGTCATATTTTCTGACCTCCACGTCAACAGCAGCATAAAGTTCATTGTTAACTACAGCCACCAAAGGAGGAGCCTCAGCAGCTGCAGGCATCTCATTCTCTGAGGCAGTGCCACTCCGGCCAGGAGACATATTAGGAATTTCAGTCCATTTCTTAGTTTCTAAATCATATTCCTCTCCACACGTAAGAAGCTTTGTTTCACTTCCGCCAATTCCCCCAATAACATAAAATTTTCCATCCATAAACACTGCTGAACACATCTTCCTTGGTTTATTCATGCTCGGCAGTGTCTCCCATTTTTGATTCTCAGAATTGTACATCTCTGCGGAGCTCAGGATGTTTCCCTGAGAGTCACAACCACCAGCCAAAATTGCAATCTCCCCACGACTAGCAGACCCAAACAAGCATCTGGGAGCATTCATAGTCATCCCAGAAGACCAAGAATTAGTCAAAATACTATACCTATATATAACATGGGACATCACCTCCTTACCAAATACCAGTAGCTCAGTACCCACAGCCAAAGACTCCTTATCTGAACACATGAAACAATCATTGGAAGGCATTCTAGGCAAATGCATCCACCTGCTGGAAATAGGATCAAAGGCCTCCCATTCAAGCAAGTGACAAGAGAAGTACACCCAATGTTCAATAACACCACGTTGCCTTCTCAATTTATATATCTCACCGCTTCTAATTAAAGACCTGAAACTCCTATTTAGAGAAGCTATAGAGCTATAATCAGACCTAGAGCAGCGAATGAGACAGTTGATAGACATGTCACGGCCAATGGCATCAATAAGGGGATCAGAATCTGAAGATTGCGCTGCTCTATCATCATCATCATGTTGTTCACCTCTAGTTTCACGAGAATCTGATATCCGGGTATACTTAATTGCTCGATAATCTTCCTCGGAGCCGTCTAGAGGGTGCTTGCCGCGGCTTGGCCTCAAAGGCATGAAAGACCACTGGGACTCTGGCTGGCAAGAGCTACCAAACAATCTTGGTACCAGATAGGAACGACGACCCTCCAACATGTCTCTGTAATTTGGCCAGTTGAAGCAATAAAATCAATCAAACCAAATCAACTGTCCAAATCCTTCTTTTGCATTTATGGTACAAAGAAATAAATCCGCAAATCCAAGCACCTGAAGCCCCGAAAAGCAGCAGTCAATACATAGAATTAGACCGTATTTAGAGAGTTGTATAGTAAGAGAATTTGATGTTATATTCTCTTCCCCAGTAAAAAAACAAAAAAAAGTACAGAATTCTAAAATTCTCTTGTGCTTTTATGAATTATGACTTTTTTTTGGGGGGACAAAATGAAACCCAGAAACGGCAACGAAGAAATTATGAAGTTTTCACGGTATAAAGAGAGATATTAAAGAAAATAAAAGTTGTTTCTTTGAAACAGAAGCGAAAAATTTTAGAAATGTTATATGCTGGTATTTGGTTTCAATGGTAAGAAATGAAACCCAGAAACGCCCAATGGAGATTATCTAGATGGAACCTATGTTTTCTTTAGCTGTAAATTACAAACGTTAACCGATCTGAATTCAATGAATCAAATTAACGATCCCAATAAAAAGCGAAAGTAATAAGACCTTCCAAATCAAAATTTTCAATTTGGAAACGGTCAAATTTCACTTTAATTAACAACCAAGTTAAAAGAAACAAAATTTTCAGCTGAAACAGCAAATTCAGGATTAAACTACTTCCATACAGGAGCAACCAGATCCCAAAAACGAATGAACCCCAGAAAAGAAAAACGAAACGGTGTCCAAATATCTAACAACTTAAAGTTTCTATTGAATTAGATCTGTTTACAGGTTCGTTAGTCACAAATATAGGATAGAAGGAAACGAAGAGAAAAAAAAAATAAAAGAAAGAAAGCAAGAAAAACAAAAGAAGAAGGAGAAGAAGACGGGGAAGAGAGAAGTGAATAATATAACTCAGGGAGGGGCAGCAGGGACTTACGGATTGGATAAGAAGAGAAAGGACTTGATTGGAATTTTCAAAATCTAAATCTCTCTTTCTCTCTCTATCCCTCTCTCTGTTTCTGTTCTTCGCGTTCTTAGTTCGATACTTCTCTCTCTATTAGTCGTCCTTTGGATTCTCTCTGCAAATCAGAGGGAGCTTTGGTATTGGCTTTGAGAGCTAAAGCTTTTAGAGGTCCCCTTTCTCTCGCTCTCTCTTTCTCTCTCTCTCTCTCTCTCTCTCTCTTATTTTATATATAAGCATAAAATTAAATAATCTTTCCAAACAATAACCTCTTAATTTATATGTATAAAATGTTTACCATATGCCACTAATTCTTCTTTGATTATCTTTCTATTTTTTTTCTTTTTTTCTTTTTTTTTTTTTTTAAAGTGTTAGAGAGACAGACATGGGAGGAGGTGGAGGTGGTGGTGCTGTGGTGGTGGACCTGGTGGTGGGAGGTGGAGGTGGAGGTGGAGGTGGAGCTGGGCCCCTACACAAAAAAAAAGAACTTTCCCTTTCTAAAAACCGGTAACCGGTGAGCGGCGGTGGATACACGAGTTGACTGTGGGAACTGGGAAGGTTGTAATGTATGATAGTATTACAAATAAAAAGAATGGAACTAAATCGTCTTATTCCGGTTACCGGTAATTACCAGGCGTGACACGTGTTGACTGGGGGGTGACGGCGAATTATAACTGTCTTTCTCTTTTCGTTGCACGAAGTTGAAGAGGACGACGGAATCACAGAGGAGGAGGAGAACGCCGTTACCGCTTACGCCTTTTGCCCGTGTGAAAAAACTACGAATTTGTCGTCTTTCCAGTCTATATTTGGAATGCGACACGGTGCGTCGTAGGGAAAAGAAGGCCAATTACGCTCGTTGGCTTTACGGTGGGGACATTAGGTAGGACGGGATTGGATCATTAAGCATGTCTAACCCTCCAAATTTGACTAGTCAAATTGATATTCATCTCTTTATAATTATGATTTTATTGGTTTGAAATGATATTATCGTTATCTAGTTCACTGAGATGTGCATAAATCACACGTCAATTTTTGGAAATACTTAATTAAAACGCTATATCCATGCATAATTTTGTTTTTTAACTAATTACCACTGCTAATCTTTTTACCGAACAACAAGGTAATGATTATAATTTCACTGACTTGAATTTCACTTATGGCGTATGATTGTTTTTTTTTTTTTTTTTTTTCCACCTCTCTCTTTTTATGCTAGAAATGGTCAAAAGCAGATTTAAAGAGAAAGGGACAAAGCAATTTTTTAAATTATTTTAAACAAGATAATTGAATTTAATGGCATGAGCTTTTGGAAATAACATTACTAAATATATATATTCTTTTCAATTTACAAATTGATATATAACCTAATTTTCATTCTTCCTTAGCATTTTGGTTTGTAATAAATTAAAGATCAAATTCAAACAGTTGCACCAATAAAATAATTAATTTAGTTTAAAATAATTTGAATCGGTTTACAATTTTTGATCTTCAATATATGGGGTCAACCCTAAAAATAAACAAGCAGCAGGCATGCAAAATCATCTAGCACAAGTGTTTTATTATTTAAAATTTTAAAAAAAAAAACATTTTATCATATTTATAGGCTTCTAGCTAATATGAAAAGCATTTTACAGGAACATTTTCACGTTGAAATCTTAACTCTTTTTTTTCTCCATGGTTATTTTTCATAGAAAAATAAAAACAATTAAACCGAGATCTTTACATAAATTATTATTATTTAAAAAAAAAAAGAAAGGGAAATTCATAATGTATAAATGCTCGTATTAAGTATGACATTATTTTCCAATCAAGTTGTGGAGTACGAACGTCAAAAATCAAATACGAGCTTTTCTTGATTGTGATTTGTGATTGACCATGATTTCCCATGTGCCATAATTGCAACCTCTTATCCAACCTATGCAGTAATTGTCCACTTTAACTATTTGACCACAAAATTTCCACTCGCCGCTTTCTTCATCATCATCGTCTTCTTCTCCTCGATATAAATATATTTTTAATATTAAGAAGAATCGGAAAAGGAAAATATAAAGAGGTTGTTTTAGTTCCAGAAATGAAAGTTACCTATCCGGCAAGAATTAAAAGAGCAGAAAAAGCCAAAAGAGCCACCGCGGCTTGGTTGCAGTTACGTTGGGTATACGTTCTTGGTTGTTAAATTCCATTGACATTCTATAATATAAATTTAAATACAGAGAAAGAGGTTGGTCTGATCTAACTTTCGCTGTGCATAGATTCTCAATCATCATTTCAACATTTCAATTATGTTTGCTATAATATAGGTATGAGATAGCCTCCTGTTAACCTCATCAATATGTAAATAATTAACCGCACCACCAGAATACTTTTCAGATCATTTTTCAGGCCAAGGACTAGAGCTTATCACCTATTGTTCTCGCTCTCAGCTTCAATGTTTTTTACTTTTTATATCAACAACTATACTATCATAATTAAACATTAACATAAATTTTTTAAAATAAAACTTTATCCAGATTTTATTTTATAAAATTTTTTGATGTCTCAGCATTTTATAAATTTTTTATTACATTTTACGTACCGATTATCTTTAACTTAATCCCCGTTTGCGGTTTTAGTGGTTTTATATAAAAAATAAATAGCTAAATCCAACAATAATAATGTTGCGCTCTTATTTTTTATATATAAAATTTTTAATTTTTTGAATTTTGAAATTTGACTATATTATAATCTATAATTCATTCATGAAAAGAATGGACGTTGGTCAAAAAACCGCAGAAGCAGTCAATAACACGAGGTAAAACATCAAAGATTTGGTCATATTTGTTCTAATCGTAATTGTAATTATCATTGACCTCGTGTGTAAAGCTAATCCGATTCCAAAACAACCCTTTTTGGACAATATTGTACAAAAATTTAAATAAGGATAGCACTGTCATTTCGTAATGGCCAGCGCCGCGTTTTGAGAACTGTCTGGGCTCCAGCTGGACCGACAGTGAACTAGACCAGGTCAATGTTAACCCAAGCACGAACATTTGATCAATTTTTTAGCTTATCTCCTACAGAATTTTGGATCCTGATAAGGAAAGTGACTCCCGTAATCTAATCTAATCCAAAGCCAATTACATTTATTAGGCAGTAACCAAACAACGAAAGCGTGAAAGTATTTTTTTAATAAATGAAAATATAAAAAAATTGAGAGTCAGCTCTTCGGTCGACGTGGTTCGAAACCGTCAACTAGGCGGGGGTGGTCCCACCGACTTTTGTCTACGTACGTCTCTCAACATTCACGCCATCACACGGTCCAAAATCAAGTCAATTATAATTATCGCGCGCTTTTTATTTTTGAACGTCCAGATTTGAGATTTTTTTAATATAGATTTAAGAATTCCGAACTTGATAATTATAATAGAATTTTTTTTACTGCTCCTACATTTTATTTTTCAGTTTATATGTCTTAGTTTTACTTTTTATAATTTTATCAATAGTTTTTCTTTTAATTTCATTGAAATTTCAAAAGATTTTTTTTATTTACACATATTTCTCTATGTTCAAATTGACGGCAATGACCTGAAACTTTAAATAATTGAATTTCATTGATTTAATCTAACCATTTTTGTGAAATATACAAAAAAAAAAAAAAGTATCATTCCATGAAAAAAATTAAAAAATAAAAGTATTGCAAAAACTAATATATTAGAGAATTAAATATTTGATTACATGTTGCAGCAATAAATTTATGGTTTCTTCAAAATTCTCAATCAGTTGAAATTTAATCGATTTAACCTATGATTGATATTTTAACTAATAAAGCTTTGTAATAGAGATTTTATGAAACCTTATCTTTATAATTATATTTTATTATTTATTGAAGCTGAATCGTTATTTAAGATACAATGCACTTTTATTGATTAAAAAAATATGTAATAAATATTTTTATTTAATAAAAAACTTAAGTGCAATTTAAAATAATTTGTTTTTCTAGTATTTGATTGTAGACAAACAAAGTTAAGATATGAAAAATATCAAAAATGGAAAAGAATTGTTTTTGTAATTGTTATTTTATTTTTAATGTAATATTATTAATCTAAAAGGGTAATTTCGGGATTCGGTGAGGGTATGTTGTGTATTTAAACAGTAAACAATTTTTGGATCGTTGTTTCGTTTTGTCTGTTTGCGCTCTCTGCGTGTCTTCGTTCATGACGGCGTCGTCGAGGGCGGAATTATAAAGTGGGATCCCAAAGAGCCAGAAAGAAAAAACAATAAACAAAAGAGAGTGACTCGTGCGGCGCACGTGATATACACAGCATGGAATCGATTACGATGCTGTAAAAGTTGCACGCACTCACACGTGTCAGCAATCGATTTCTAGGTAAGCGCGTGACCACTGAAGAGCAAAAGACATCGATATGGGTAAGCGAGCCACGTGTCGGCGCACGTGGGCAGCTCTTAGTGGACGCTAGCGTTCAAAAAGCCCTACCCCTTTTCTTTATTATTAGTATTATTTTTATAATAAATCCTGTTATAAAAATTATTTAATCGCTAATTACAAGCAAATTTATTCTTATACGGCCGCCTAATGATATTTACGTATTTTTAATTAATGGATTAAGCTAGAAATGGGAGCAGTACACATGGGAGAATGTCCGTCTGTGCCGGCTTTTGCGTCCATTGTAAACATAATTTAATCTGAAGATAATGATGATGATTCATTTGTTTATCAAATTTATAATTACAATTGTTAATTTTTTAAGAATTAATTTGGTATTACAGCACCAATGTCATAAACAACTATTTTCTGTTGAAAAAAAAAAAAGTAAGTTCGTCCAATTTTTTCCTCAAGCATGATATAATATAGACTTGTATTTTCTTTTAATTAGCATATGTTATGGTTTTATGGTTCCCTTGCTAAGAAAAAAAAATTCTTCCAACATATAATATGTTATATCGTAATTTTATATTATATATATTTATTATGAATTTCTTATAATGTATATATTATTATTATTATCATAATTTCTTATTATGTTATATATTTATTATATATATATATATATATATATATATATATATATATATATATATATATATATATATATATATATATTATTTTATTTTATTTTTTTACCAAACAATACTTCTTATGATGTATTTCTCTGATAAATTACATTTATTCTTTATAAAATAAGTTATTTGTGAAATTATTATAACCAATCAAATTAAAAATTTATTGAAAATAATAATTAAAAAAAATATTTTTATCATGTTTAACATATACTTTATAGAATTATAATATAATTTATTAATTTATTTGATAAAATTTAAATTTAAATAGAAATTAATATAACATATCACAATTAAAATTACTTTTATTTTTTCAGAACTAAAATTCTAAAAGATATAATATTTAATATTACGTGGTGTTTAATATAATCAATAAAACGACAATTTTGTAAAAGAAGGAAAATGAAAAAAGTATCCTTATTATATATACGTCATCTGCGATTATTTTTAAACATGGACGAAACAAATCTACAAGCCCCTCAACATTACAACTTTTAGCTATTGAACTCTTAAAAGTTTTATTTGTTCATATAACGCCCTCACACTATTATTTTTAATGACATTATGACTTATTTATTTATAAGTAGATTTTTAAAGAAGAATTTTGATTATTTATTTATAATTTCTGTACTTACAATTTATTTATTATTGCTTTTGGAGGAAAAAATATGAATTTCAAAATTTGAAACCATGAACTTAAAAGATATAATTTTTCTCTAACCACTTACTCTCAGCTTATAAATTTAGGTAAAAACCACACTAACTATTCCAACTCATTGGATATAAAGTTACGGTTCATAGATTTGAGTAAAAAACCAGCTTATAAGACGTAAAGATTTTACTCCATCCGTTCTATTCATACAGAGAAGATTTTTTTTTTCAGCATTCTATTTATATAGAGAAATTTTTCTAATATAATATTTTAGGATAATGTTAAAGTAAAAAGTTCAATATGTTCTTACTTTGGTTTATATATTAAACATTGGCTTTAAGAATATTTTAAGAAAGCGGCAAATATTATTATAGTTGACATTTAAAATTCAAAAATTGACTGAATTGTGCATTAAAAAAAATGTGAGATTCAAACATGTTATGCGCACAAATTAAATTTCAGCAATAAGTTTACACTAAACACTTAAGTGTGCACATATATTGAAATTTACTCACAGTTCTACTAAATTCTGAACGGATAAACATTTCCCTCCAAACAACGGTGTTTAAATAAAAATAATTGTGCTCATTTATATTATTCTTATGAACTCCTTAAATGACTAAAAAGAAATATACATAACTTAAACCCTAATGTTATTGTCTAGATAAAAATAGTTGTATGCATTTTTTTTGCTTATGCCAAAGTTTATAAATTGGCTTAATGGATATGGATAAATTATTTGCAATTTTATAAATATTACAGACATTTGACTCATTCTATTCAGTTTCAGAACACAACAGCATGCAAATTGTATTTCACATTTTCAATGATGTTTTTTCTTTTGTTACCTTTTTGAGCTTCTTCTGGAATGCTACTTAGTTGTGGTGTGATTTTAAATTTTACAGAAGATGATTGCTTAGTAAATGACAAGGAGATCAAGTATAAGATTGACTGTTGAGTATGAATACATCTTTGAAAGTTGCAAGCAAATTTCGAAGAATTGCATTCAAACCAAAAGAAAAGATTGTGTACATGGCGTTTGTGGATTAAATTTTAGAGTTATAGATTTATTTTTATTTAAATGAATTTAACTTTAAAAATTTAAACTCCAAATTTCATTTTTTTTATGCGTAAATTTAGAAAAGTAAAATAAAAAAAATTTGAAGTTGAAAATTTTAGCTCCAAACTTTCTTTCAAGTTTCACACTAATTTTTAAAATTCAAAATTAATATTAAAATTTTTCGTGCGCAATTGCAATTAAATAATCTATTTTTTATTATTAAAAATTTATATAAATAAAATGTCTTATTTAAGCAATAAATTCTCTCTCATCATTTATCATATTTCATTATAATTTAGAGACCTCTTTAATATTTTTTCAAAAATAAATTATAAAAAAATCCATAAAAAAACCACATCTTTAATCCTAACAAAATTTTAATTTTCTCTGTACAAATAGAATGGAGGAATTTTTGTTACCATTACAAGAGGAAAAACAAAATTCCCAGTCCAACAAAGGTTGGGGGAATAACTCACTAATATGATAAAGACATTAATTAACAATATCCATCATTTTGAATAATACTATTTTCATTGTCGTTTTGCACATCACATGAAATTTACATCATCTTTTAAATAATTACTAACTAAACAATTGCTAAGATTTGGATAACTCTCTCTATATAGAGAGAGATAAAAATTTAAATTAAGAGGTATTAATCTACTTCACATCCTACGTAGCATAAAGATTTTGACTATTTTAATAAATACATTTAAAAAAATTAAATTTGTACTTCCATTTTTAGGAATTAAAAAAAATAAAATAAATATTTTTTTGAAAGAAAATTAAAATAAATCTTTTTTAAAGAAAATTAAAATAAATCTAAAATAGTAAGATGCGGAAAGAAAGTTGCTATATCACATTGCTTCGACCTAAGAGAACAATTAAGCAAAGTTGCTATATAAACTTAATTAATTTCCAATAACTATACCTTATGTAATAGGCTAAATTGTTAAAAATAACCTAAATTTTACGGGCAATTTTAATTGTTCATTAAATCTAACTTTCTTCTCTTAGTACTTTGAACTTTCATCTTAACTATAATAGTATCTTAATTTCAAATTTCATCCGATTCAATGAATAGAATATTATTTTTGTAGAATCCAATTTAACATTTTCCTCCAAATTAGACTAATAAATAAATATTTATATTTATTTGTATTATATTAAAATAAAAAATAATATATTCATCTTAAAAGTAAAGTATTTTTATTCATTTATATAATATTAATAACAAGTAATTATTTTTTAAAAATAAAATGATGTCATAACAAATAAAATATATATTTATAAGAGATTCAACCTGAATATAAATAAAATTCTATGCTTAAACAATGATAAAATAAAAATCTAAACTAATATTTCATGCTTATAAATAATTAAAATATTATTTTACTTGCTTTTTTATGAATTTAAATTTCTAACCAATATAATTAGTTAGGTATTGTTAAATAGTGAATTTTTAATTAATTTGACCAGAAAAGAAAATATGAGTCCAAAAAAAATAATATTTTATTCATTAAATTAAATGCAATTTGAAATTGAGGTGCTATTGTAATTAAAATTGAAGTTTAAAATACTATGAAAAGAAAATTAGACTTAGGTTATAATTAAAAGTACCCGTAAAGTTTATAGTATTTTTAATGATTCGGTCTATATAATAGGATAAATACCCGTATTATTGATTTAAATAGTAAAATCACACATAACGGTCGAATATTTGATATTTGTATATATATGATTAAGGAACAAAAAAATGTTATATTGGAAAACAAAATTGAGGAAAGACGAAGAGAAAGGCAATGTGAGAAAGTAGATCTAGAAATTAATTAATGTATAATAAAACCACAGCAATGGCACGTGCATACATCATCTTTATAGACTTGGAAAAAAGAAAATAAAAAAAAAAAAAAACAATAATGAAATTTATAAAATGGGTACAATAATAAAACAAACTTCAAAACCAAGCAACTCCACTATCTCTATCTCCATCTCCAGCCCACATAAAAGATTCTGGCGTGCACTAGCCACTTATAATAATCCTTCCTCATGAACTGAGGCATGTCTCCTCCAATCCCTTTTTGCCACGTTTTCATCACTTATATAAAGACGTGTGGTCATGTGAAGCATTATTGGACGGTGAGAAAGTTGTTAGTGACTAATTGCATACTCTCACTTTTTTTAATTTAATTTTTTAAAAAAAAAAAAACCACACATCACCAAAGGAAAAGAGAAAACAAATATTACTCTCAACGTAGTGCCCTTAGATTAGTAATTCCTTAATTCGAACTTTATCAGTAAAAATTTATTTAAATATTATTTTCGGTTCGAGCCTTAATATAGATAGGCACAAATAAAATAAAAAAAATACTAATTTCTATTCATGACCTACATTGATTTCAATTTCAATTTTAATTTACTGACATGTAGAATTAAGATTATGATTATAGATATTGTGTAATTAAAAATAATTATATTAATCAAAACTTTCAAATTAGAGCTATGGGCATGAATTAGATTCTTATAAGAAGGGAGTGCTTTCTCCCTTTTTATGTATTTGCATAACGGAACTAACGGAATTCGGTCCGTGGATGATTTGAAAAGAAAAAGCAATTACATTAAGATATACAGTGGGATGGACACAGGGGCTATACAAAAAGAGCCGTAATGGTAGCTAACGCGCAATCTGGCCTAGTTAGATGGGAAATGGTGTCTATAAAATTTGTTTATCCTAATAATGTATCCAGGGAGGGAATATATCTTTCAACGGCGACGTGTCATAAAAGGTTAGTTATTCCTCATAAACTACACTTCATTTTAGTTAAAAGGAAGAGAGGCAAAAGCAAAAGTAATTAAACATTTCGAGCTAATAATTATTTGAAGAAAAAGAATAATAATAAAAATAATAAAAGAGCCTTGTTCTTGTTTGTAACCATTACTATTATATAATAATAATAATAATAATAATAATAATAATATTTGTAGGTGAAATGTGTCTCTTTCTAACAACTAATTAAGGATATGCTTTTTTTTTTTTTTTTCTTTTTAGTTTTCTTCTCTACCCTTTTATTAATTTTCTTTTAGTAGCTTTTAAATTGGTCTTTGGTGATTGATGGCAGTGGCGTTGTTCCTTGTTTTGGAGTGTAAGAGAAGTGAAATTTGGGGGACTACGGATGTGACATGTATGGTTGTTTACATGACATAGATCGCATGTTAGTTTGGGTTTTATCTGGCAAGGGCCCATTCCAACATCATTCAAGTGGGTTTCCAATGTACCTAAATCATATAAATACTTATTTTATTAATTATAATTAAAATTCAGTATTAAAAATAATCAAATATACTCCATAGAAACAAAATTTTCATTTTTTACCTAAATACATTTTTACCATCGTACTAATTTCCAATTATAATCTTTTCAGGTCATAAGATGTAAAACTTTTTTGTCTTTTCAATAAAATGTACTTTCTAAAAATCAAAATTATTTTTTTAATTTAATGTCTAAGCTGATTAGAAAAATATTTTTGACGGATTTGACAAAATAAAATACAACCAATAATGTATTGTACTGTTCTTCTTTTATTAGCTCATTGATTTTATCTAAAACCGTATGAAAAAAAAAAAAAAAAAAGGGAGGGCCGACTTCAAATTCATATGTATATGAATTTAATATTTCAAAAAACACTCCTAGTTATCAATAATAATATTGATATGTATGTGTACGTAGAAAGCTATGAGAATATATATTGTAAAGCTAAAATGGAAGTCGGTCGATACAAAGAGTCATTGAATTATAAAATAAATAAAAGAAAAATAAAAAATTGATTGGAGAAATTAAGTCAACAAGCATAAAAAGCCAAGTGGAAAGGTCAGCAGAAGAGACGTATTCTTTGTGCCCTCTCTTTCATTTTCACAAGAAAAAAAAATTAAAAATGGAATTATATCCAAAAAAACATTGTTAGGCAGACGTCGCATTCGCTTCTTTAAAAAAAAAAAAAAATAATAATAAATTAATTTATTTTTTATAAGATTAAGATAAGCTCTCTTCTACTTGTACATAGTCGTTCGTAGAAGATAATGTAGCTTTATGTCTTCTTCATATATGTATGTATGTATATAATAAAGAAAGAAACAAGAAATCCGTGAATTTCGCCTAACCAAAGCAACCGACTTTGATAAGGAAGAGAGAAAAAATGAAATAAAATAAAAGGTTTTAATTAAAAAATTGTGTTAGTAAATAAAAAGAGAACACTAATACTAATTAACGACCACATTCATGATAATGACTTTGGTCCATTAAGATAGTGAGAAAAGATATGTAGTGTGCATAATATTTCAAAAGCATCTTTGATTTTTATTTAGCATTGGCTAAGCGTTTTTTGCTTTCTTCTCTTTCATATTATATTTAAATAAAATCATTTTCTTTGTTGGCTTTCACTTCTCCAAAAAGCCAAAGATTTAAATGCTTTTGTTCCTTCTAATGATATGACCAAATGACATTGCCCTTCGCTACCTATTTAATATATAAACTGTCAATTGTTTTATTAATATTTTATAATCTTCTCTTTTAAATTCTAAATGTCAATTTAAATCCGTTTTGATCATATTAATGCACGGTATAAATATAAAACTACTGCTCAATAAAATTATAATATTCAAAACATTATTATTTGAAGATGAAAATTTAAGATCATTGAATTAATACTAAAACTATCAAATTCTCACACTAAGAAAAAAGATTAAGAAATTGAATTTTAGTATATAGCCCTCACTTTTAAAAGTTGTCAATGAAGAATCTTCAGGTGCAATTGGTTCTGGTTTTATTTGAAAAAAAAATTATTAAATATATTAGTCATTCTGTGTCGGGGAAGGGTCAGGTGTTACTTATTTGGATATCGATGAATTTGATTGATGATTTGCATTATTATTATTCTTTCATTAGTGAGCATATTGCATTTTCATCGCTGCAAATCGTAAAAAAAAAATTCTATGGATTTTATTAAAGTTTTCGGACACGTGGACAGATCTTGAACGTGGAGAATTCGTTGGGCTAGTTGTGCATGTGGGCCTCTTTTCCTTTCTTTGGTGTAAGATTTGATGTATCAGCATCACACAGGGTCACAAGCATTATTAGAGGTGGTGTCTATGCAGCATTAACCAGTCAGCAAAGGCCCATCTTGCTGATTAAAAATTAAAAATCTTATCGTTTATTTTGCCCTAATTTCTATTTTCTAACAACACTTTCATTTATTTATTTAATTTTACAAGCCATGTTCTTGCAATCATTTCATTTTTATTTCAGCATTTTTCTTGCGACATCCAATCAGATTATGCCACGTCTCCTTTTTTATGGGATCGCTTGTGAAGCTTAGTCTAATCATGTGATATGGTGGTAATTGCAGGATTTTGATAGATCAGGCAATGATTTAGACTCTTCTCATCACCCATTTTTCTTACCATGAAAATTGTAATTTTTCACTTTATATTTATGGCAAACATTGTTTACATAATTTTTATTTGATCCAACGCACTGAAATTTAGATATGACCGTTGTTATATTAAAATATAATTATAAATATGCATAGATTGTGTCAGACAAAACTCTGTGTCTAATTATTTTGATCACTTTACTTTTTATTTGTCTTGTCAGATATAACACGAGCATCATTCTCATAATTTTACGTAGTGCTCTAGGGATTTTTCAGCTTGGGGTTAAATTCATACTTCTTAGACATCTTTTTAGGAATGAAAAGTTGGATACTTGCACATTGATGTGCATGGTAAAAGAAGAACCTAATCAATTAATGTGACAACCAAAAGTATGACCTAATTACTGTATTACATAGTATAAATAAAAGTTTTGTTAGTGTAAGCAACTAAGGATTGGTAAAGATAACCCTTAAAGGGATTGCAAAGAGTCTCCAATGGAAATAATTTTGTCTATATGAAGAAAATTATTGTTATCTATGGCTTCTTTTGTATGGTTCTCAAATTAATCACATGTTTATAATAATATCAACAATAATTCTATTTAAATCATTATTCTTCGTACTCTTTTCAAATTAGGTATTCTGTGAAAATTTATAAATAAAAATTTTCAAAATCTATTGCGTGAGAAAACACGTTTCAAATAAATAATTAGATTTACTAATCCCACCGTAATTTTTGTAGCGTCTGTCAAATCAAATTGAATGATATTTACTTAGACGGTCATCTACCAAAACACGAGATCGAGAAAAGAGAGAAAAAAAGCTAGAGGTGTGAATGTTTAAACTTTTATTAGTCATTTCATTGGATAGATGAGGCTTTAGCTGGGATAAAGAAATGTTCAAATTAAACTTTTCTTAATCTATCCTGTACAGAGTTGAAAACTTGCAAGCTTCCTTCTCATCTTTTTCTTCCTTCTTATTCTCTTATTTTCCAAATTTTCCTCTTCCAAGGATATGGTAGGCAGCTAAAGATGAACGTTCGTTCCCCTTTCTTTAATTTTTTTCCTTGCTTTCTTTTTTGGTGGATGATAAGAGTTTAGATTCCTAATATTTTGGGTTACCATTTAAGAGTCAGAAATTGAGGTATAAGTCAAATAAGAAATTGTTAGGGTTAGGGTTGTGGATTGATTGCAAATTATGAAACCAAGTTGACTGTAGATGTTGATTGGCTAACAACTACATAATATGGACCAGATGAACCTAAGCCACAATGCAGGGGAATTAATACTGTTATATGCAGGTCCAATTTTAAATTGTGCCATTTGAATTTGGACATAAAATTATGCTTAAACCCAGATTTTCTCGGCACATGTATGATTAGACCATTACCTAAGGAAGAAATGTGCAAAGCACTGCTAGAATCAGGTTCTGTAATAACGATAGTAAAAAAAAAAAAAAAAAAAAATCCTTTGATTTTGATTGATGACGAATTGTGCAATTAATACCCGAGAGATGAAATGGTTTGGAATAAATACTGCCATCATTGCTGGCCAAAATTTGATCACATATCTTCCTTTTGGCTCTCTCTTTACCCTGTCTTACATCAGAAGCAATATGTACTTATTAGGGGGCTCAGTACACTTATGCAAATAGAATTAGAATCTAAGCACATTGAAAATGTACATACTAATGTTGTCTATTAAGAATTACGAGGTTGTGACTTTGCATATCAAATTAGAGTATGAACAATGAGAAATATTTTAATAAGTTAAGGTAAAAAAAATAAAAAAACAAAATGATTTTTATTGACTAAATTTGCGTATTTTGTCAAACCATATAAATAAAATTAGACGAAATGAATATTATTCGATACAATTAAGATAACGTTTTTATGGTGAATGCAATAAATAATTAGACTTTGTAAATAATTTTAAAAGTTTATAATTGTCACTTATGTCACTTTAACATTAATTTTTCAATACCTAAAGCAGGAATAAAAATAGTTCAATGGAGATTACTGCTTAGCAGTCCACTCGAAAGGAATCGATAAGACTACTACTGCAATAAAAGTTCAATGGAGATTACGAGTGCCAAATCAACTTTTGTCCAATGATTATTTCATTATGAAAATAAATAACTTTTTGTCAAATTAATAACTTGCATTGTTCATTCACCAACAGTAAACATTTCTTTTTTTTTTTTTTCAAAATTCGACAAAAAAAAAAAAGCATTTATATGATTGGAATGATTAAAAATCTGAAGAGATCTCTTTAAATTCTACATACTTTAAACGGCTTTTGCTTAAATTAGGTTTGAAAATTATTTAAATATGAATTAATCTAAGTTGACCATTTGATCCTTAAAAAGAAAAAAAAAAAAAAAACTTAGACCATTTGATTAATGAATTTTTTATAATATTTATTATTTTGAGCAAATTTAGGCAAAATTCTGTATCTATTTACTTGGACAAGCTGTGCTTTTGTGTGAGGATAAAAAATAATGAATACTCATAAGAAAAAGTCTTCCTTTCAGGAAACGATAGCCGAGGTGAGACTTTTTAATGGGCTGTGGATTGGGCCCGATATTTATGTTTCGACTATAGATCAAGCTAATTAAAGGACTTAAGGCCCATTGACCGTGGACCAAGTCCAGGTTTCTCTAAGCCACGCAGCCCATATTCGAAGTAAGGCTCGTCGTTGATTCCCGATACTTGACAGTTCAATGACTTTGCCAGTTTCAGATCAGGCGCCAAAATTGAGCAACTAGAAATGTGGATCGCTGGTTGGGTTTGTTTGGCATTTGTTGGCGCTGTTAGTGCCTTGCCTCAGGAACCGAAGCTTGGTTCTGCTCGTGTAGTTTTCCAGGTTTTGCTTTCTCTGCTCTATCGTGATTTTTGTTTCTTACGCTTTAGCTTTATAAATTTCTCCTCCTCAAATTCCTTAATCTTAATTATATCTCATTTTTTACGTTAGTTTTGCAAATAACTTTTGATTTTAGACTAATTATGGAGACATTGAGTTCGGATTCTTCCCTTCTGTGGCGCCCCAAACTGTAGAACACATTTTCAAGCTCGTTCGACTTGGATGCTATAATACCAACCATTTCTTTAGGGTATTATTAATAAAACCTTCAAAAGACATAGAGGGTATAGTATTTGGTCTGGTAGTAATTAGAAATTGTTTATTTCAGGTTGATAAGGGATTTGTAGCCCAGGTGGCGGATGTTGTAGGTGGACGATCTGCCCCAATGAATGAAGAGCAGAGAAAGGAAGCTGAAAAGACGGTCATTGGCGAATTTAGTGATGTTAAGCATGTGAGAGGCATTCTTTCAATGGGGAGGTGATTTCTTTATCATACCTTTTTTTAGCATTTTAGTCTTGATCACTTCCTTTTCCATTGCTAAAATTTTAAGCATGTCCTTATTTCACTGCTACTTTAACTTGAAAAATAGTAGAATCTTGGCTGTTGTGTTTTGTCTAATAAATCATAAAACTGTATGCTTTATTTGTGTTTGTCAAGTTAACTGTGATCAAAGCAAAGTGACGAGGGTTGAAGGCCAATTTTTGGTAAAATTCAATTAGATATTGCTAGGGGGAGAGCTCTTTTGGTAACATTGGTTTAATATACTAAAACAGTTTTTTATTTTCTTTGATGTAGATATTCTAATCCAAATAGCGCATCATCTTCGTTCTCAATACTACTTGGAGATGCACCTCATCTTGATCGCCAGGTATGCTAGTTTGACTTGCCAAATTTTGTTTCAAAAATTGTTCACTATGTCAATCTGATTATGAAACTGTTAAGTTGAATTTCTTCAGTATGCAATATTTGGCAAAGTTACTAAAGGGGATGACACACTGATAAAGCTTGAGCAGCTACCAACTCGTCGCGAGGGAATCTTTGTAATGGTACTCTTCTGTTATGCTTTCAGTCTAGTTATGCTCAGTTGAATTATATGGTAATGGAATATCTGTGAATTTTCCCCCAAAAACCTAATACAAGAAACTTGTCTGCAACTTTGCAATAATTGAAAATTTTCTGCACTTGCACATTCATAAGGTCTCTGCAATTATGAAAAATTTTCAGATAGAATTTTAGATAGCAGTAATGCATTTATCAAACCTGATTCTTTTTTTTTTTAACCATCTGATGTATTTATGCAAGTACAACTTCTAGTACTTTTTCTGGGACTTTCTTTCTTCTTAGTAAATTATATTGACCTTGAATTATCAACCATGTGGCCACTGCTTCATCAGCACTGAACTTTCCCTGTTTTCTCCCCTCTCTTTTTCAGCCAACTGAGCGCATCACAATTCTTTCATCATACTACTATGGTAAGCATTATCCATGTTTTATTTAATTGTTGATAGTATTTCATTTTTAGCAATTTCTTTTAACATTTGTAGAATTTAGGATGGTATAACAAATGATCCCTTGAGCTTGAGATGAGGACCCCTTTTCACCCTCCAAAAGATTCTATTTGTTTGTGGTTATTGTGCAGGGTTAAAAATGCTATCATTGTTAAGTGCTCCAAGTGGCCTTGTATTGTATAAAAGATGGTTTTTGAAATCATTAACATCAGAGTAAGGATATGGTTCTCCAAATAAAATTTTGAGTTAGGCCAGAACAATCTTTGGAAAATAACTTGCAATCCTGTGGGAAATTCCTTGCTGAATTTGGTAAACCATATAGAGAGCTACTTGGACTATAGTTTTTTTTTTCTTTGAGAAATTACTTGGACAAACCATAGTAATTGTTTGCCTCTGGAATTCTTATATTTTCTTGCAATTAGACAACTCAATTGATAAGTTGAAATATGCAATTGTAAATTGAAGCAAACAAGAATATGGATGTTTGAATTCTATGAGACATATCTCTTGATGCGTAAGTATTGGTTTCGTTGTGAATGTACCTCTGGAACTTTTTGTTTGTGCTGTGTTTGTTATGAACTTATGTACTGATCTCATTCTTAATTTCCTTCAGAGGTATTGGGACTTTGTTCATATTATTAGTTAGGAGCAAGGGTAGATACAGGCAACCACTTAGTTCAAAAGAATTTCCCTAATAGCAAGTAATTCAGTATTGTGAACCAAAAAGCACATGTACATTAATAATGGCAATGGAGACAGGCCATGCGTAGGATAGTTTAAGAACTTATTCTAGTTGGTTAATTAAGGGTATCTGATCTGTGATAGTTCTCTCAAATCTTAACTGATATAATTAAAGGAGAAGGATTCTATTTTACATTGTTGGAACTCTGAAGTGTTCAACTTGTGACAAGTTATGTGGGGGATAACTTGATTTACACCCAAATGGTTTGCTTGAATGACAATGCTTATATGATTAGCTATAAGACTACTCGATGACCATAGAAAAAGAAAGTGAAAAGAACCTTGAGCACCAAAAATCTCATTAAAATTAGGTAAATAGCAAGCCTTTAGTGATAAAAGAAAAAAAAAAAGGAGAAATATAAATGTGTTCTTATCTTTAGCATAATGGACTAATTTCTTCAGATTTTATTAATTGAATCAAGGTACAGAGTAACATGAAGAGAGAGGGGATGTTCCTATAGGTGTGCATGCACACTTACGTGCAAAAGAAGTTTACATGCAGATTTGAAAAGGTCAAATACAACTAGAGGAGAGAACAGACACATTACATGTAGTAAGGAGTTTTAAGGGAGAGTTTGACCACGAATAAGATAACTGATTTATCATTTTACATAAAATGTCTAAAATCATATGAAATTTAAGAAAGATGATATTTATGTATCACTTTTACAGGAAATCTTATCTTAGAATTCACTAATATAGCTGAGTCTAATGCTTAGGAATTGCTCAAGATATAATTAAGACAGAGGGATATCTATTAAAATATCATGAATAAATCATGCTATGCTGTCATATTTGGCAGCCAGCTAAATGTGGCCGGTAATCTTACTAATCAAAAGACATCAAGATGTTTTCAGCTCAAATATAAGAAGCATTTTTAAAGTGTATTATATCATCTTAAGGACATCTGCTCAAATTTCTTTATTGACAGAAATTAGCATGGCTAATTTGGTAAAAAGGTTATTTCACTGATTGTTCTTCTTCTTTAGATACTGAGATGGAGACATGTGAAGATGAAAGATCGATCTTGAGAAGGAGACTTGTTGCATCTGCTGTTGAAATTGAGAGACAGGTAATTAAATATTAGTGTACGTGGAGGAGAGGTGATGTTTTTTGGATGAACTAATCCTCATTTTGTGTCAATATGCAGAGGATGAAATGCTTCCCATGATTTTGTTGGCAAGATTTGGGTCATCAAGGAGAAATGCTATGTTTAATGTAAGTTATGTAGATTTTTTGTGTTGTTTGTACAGAGTAAAAAATGGAACTGTGCGCTATTTTTCAAAGCAGCAACTTATACAACCTGTGAGATTTTTCTGACTGCCTGCATAAATAAATTCAAACACAAGGTTATGTTATTTTACAATCTAGATTAAATGCAAATGTACGTGTTTAATTTGTTAATTTTGAGACTAAACTTTGGAGCCTGAATCTTGAATGTTGGATCTGGTACATCTTGCATGCATGACTAACTTTTCAAAAAATTTTATCTGTTTTGTACCTCAGTTACCGAGCTTTAGTTTTTCTGAAATTTTCCAAATTTTCAATGGACATGGAGAAAGCTGAGGTTGACCATTGGAAAATTTGAAGTGCATGAGCTACATGCCATTTAGGCCCATTAGAAAGCCGAATCGAACATCAGAAGGTTTGAGACAGATTAGAGAGGAGAGTTAACATTAGAAAATTGAGTTATTTTCTCATCCAAAATGAACATGGAGGACGCCTGAGCTGAATATAAGAAACATCGAGTCACATGAAATACACGCAGTTTTCAAAACCTAGAATAGCATGCAGCTAAATCCAGAATTGTTGGAAAGAACCCGAATTTTTCTTTGCAACATTTGTTTTGGTATAAATCAGTGACTTTAGGTACTCAGGGCCCTACAATAATATGGCATTAATAATCACATGGTTGATCAGGTGCAGGAAGCTATGATTTAGAGACAATGACTATGACTACCTTTCATAACCGTTTCATTTGTCTGAATTATTGTTTGCACCACATAATCTCGCCACCAATCTGAACGTTAGTTTTCAAATTCCAACTCACAAAACATGACATGTGCCACCTGCCTCAGGAGTTTTTGATTAGTTAGCAGAAAATGGATTTTCTTGTCTCTATTGATGCTTTGCATATGCTGAATCACTCTCCTTGTTTTGTTTGTTCATTAGTTTTTTTTTCTTAGGCATTTAATTATTGAAACTTCACGATGAAAATTAGTACTTGGTACTTGAGTTGCAAACCATTGGCTTTCGTAACGTTTCAAGATGCAGTGCTTAGTTGTTCAAAATAATAATTTAATATTGAAAATTAATATCTAGCTATTAAAGTACGGTCCTTTATTTTCTAGCTGCCAATAATTAACTGCTTGCCTCGTATTGTATTGCTGTTAGAAATTAGAGTATTCTTGGTAAAGATGAGCGCTATCTTCATATTTTCATAAGCTAAGTTCTCGAGTTGGGGCTTGTCTTGCCTTTATGAATGATTTGTTGTAGATATATTCGTGACTTTCGTGGTGGTTCGTACGTTTAACTGTCTTCAAATAGAGACAATAAGGGAGCAAAGGGCACATGATACTGGGAGTTTTACCCCTGACAGATGACATTCACTCGCAAACTTACTTGGATTATGTGGCTCCTATCTCACCAAATGCTAAATGATTCCCATAATTTGTCGTTCTTACTTGGCTACTTTCTATGTCCTTTCCAGTCTTAGGATGCATCCTTTCAGGACTTGTAAATAGGGCTATTCGATTCCAGTATGGGTTCGATTTGAAACCAAATGATTTAGAAATCAGAACCAAACCGAATAGGATCCAATTTTTTGGTTAAAAAATGACTACACTATTCTCTATATCAATATTACGTTCCTTTAAATTAAAAGAAAATTTCTGATATTAAAATTTTTATATATGATAATTGAAGTAACTCATCTATAATAATTAATAAAATATAATACTATATTCAAATTATAATATAACACCAAATAACGGTTAATAGTTGATGAAATATTGAAGCTGCACTTCTCTTCGAAATCAATACCATATTTTTTCAAAACGGAAAAAAAAAAAAAAAAAAAAAAAGAGTATTTGAATCTCACACCATCTAAATATTTATCAGCAAATAGTAATCAAAATTTGATTTTAAATAAAAAATATGATAGCAGTTCAAAACTAAGTAATGTACTTGGCAATCAGTTTATGAACTTGATTCAAGTCTACTTGCAAATATCGTCAGTAAACCGAGGGGAACATACCACATGGCTAAAAAAGAACTCAGATCTTCAAACACTTGCTTATATACATACTAGAGATATTGCATTGTTTAAGAATTGATTCCACTTTGTGTGATTGAGAAATAAAGCCTATACCGATTGCATAACAAGTTCAACATATAAAACTATGAAGATGGATAGTATGATCGATTGCTCAAAAATTCTTATTTGTCTTCTCATAACGAACTTGAATTGGGAAAAAAAAAATAAAAATAATAAATGGAAGGACCAAGGAGCAAAAAGAGTTACTGTAATTATTGAAGTGGATAACCAAAGGCCGATCTTGGATTGTTGCAGAATTAGGATGCATCACTTGAGGCTCTCAATTGTCCGAGTTGAGAAAAATAGGAACAAGCCCACATGCCTATTCCATGTTTATCTTATGTTTTGCATTTAAATTCTTAATGATTTGTTATAAATGTTTCTATGACTTTATCTGGTCAATTTAGAGACGTTGACTTTTAGATGTAAGAGATACACAAACCAAACAAAGTTTATTTTTTGATTTGAAGTTTTTGCAATAACGTCAAAGAGTGATTAAGTTGATACACATACATCCCCCTGCGATAATGAGGGTTCAAATTTTATTCTCTGTTTACCCTCTCAATCTTACTTGAAAAATGCGATATGATTATTATTGTTATTTTTATTAAATTTTGAGTATTGAGAAAAAGAGATTCAGACTTGAATTTATTGTAAAATCGTATATGCAATTACCGCTGGATTATACTTTAATGTGTATGATTATCTTCTCAATTCAAACATTTATACATTTTGATTAATCCTAAATAGAATGAAATATTTAAATTTAAAGAAATTGAAAGTTCTCTATTATTGTATTTTATACTTACTCCTTGTATTGATTGGATAAGGGAAAATAGAAGTTCCATGGATCAAATTTATTTGGCAAATTCAGAGAACCAAAGGGGCAAACTTACTATGGTTTGGATGATTGCCAAGATCGTGGGATATAGAAGAAGAGGAGGTTATTATAATTTAATTGGTCGGCAGAGAGTTGTGAAAGCCCATCCTTATGGTTTGTGCTAATATTTGACGACATTTTCCATCTTGATAATGTCATGTGACTTGTTTTGTTTTTATTTGTGCAACTACAAATCAGATAGGTGTAGAGTATCCAAGGATCCCTTTTGGACTTTTACCAAACACCCATTTTATCCTTCCATATTTATCATGCATGCCCTAATCAACCCTAATTCTATTTCTCATTTTTCTTTTCATTATTCCGGATCGGTATCAAATCTTCCATTTACTTTAATTAATTTATAGAATTTTCAATCTTACTATGCCCAACTAATTCAATTACATGTGTTCATTTTGACGGTCCAATTAATTTATTAATGTGGGTGAATATCAGACGTTTATTTAATTTTTTTTGCGTGTGAATGCAGTAATTTTAGCAAAAGTTACGGTGAATAATAAAAATATTTAAAGAATGATATTATTTTAAAAATAAAATATTATTCAGTACATAAATTTCTCGTATTTAAACAGAATCCATTTATATATGTATCACATGGATAAACATGTAATCGGGATTTACATATTGGACTATATATCAAGAAAATAAGAAATATGCATGTTAGAATATGCTTTCCAGTGCAATACAATAGTCCAAGCAGGGATACAAAAAAAGTACATGTGCAGCTATCCTCTAACGTGCTTTTGCATGGCTGACTCATGACATGAGCATTCCATAATTCGATTTTCATTATTGGCCTAACTCTCTCTTCTTCTTCAAAGACGATTTTCTTTTTTCTTTTTTTTTTAATTTTTAATCATTTCATATCTGAAACTCATTGGCGTATTAATTCAGATTGTATCAGGACAAACCTATGTATTAATTCAGATTCGTGCCAGGATAGACTTATAAAGGAGAGTAAAACATTCGTTTTCGAGTATTTAAAAAGATTTTATAGTCAATATTTAAATTTAAGACCTCTAAATAAGAGAAAACAGACCTTTTATAGAGAAAAAAAAAAGAGATGTAATTAGTTGAACTTTTAGTTGGTTGCAAGTTGGTCCAATTTTGAGATGATATACTGATTATTGATTAATCAAACTGAATATAATCAAATAGATTCCTTAATTCATATAACCCTACTAAAAGAATTAGCCAATAACTGAGTCCGAATCTATGATTCTGATTATTATCACTATTAAAAGGAATTATATGAGCATTTATTTCAACTTAAATAATAAAATGAACAATTAAGAATTAAAAATCAATACAAGAAAACAAATTAATAGACATTCAGACTTTGGATTCCAATATTTGATTGCATGTTTTACAGTTCTTGTCTTCTGACAGTCAGCAAGCATCAATCAGAAAGAGTGAAACGATAAATATAATAATAATATAGATAAATGATCAACCCTACTCAGATCGACAAGGTGCTGTCTTTTACACAGACTTTTTCTTTTCTTTGCTTTGCTTTATATATATCTTTAATATTTAGTCACATAATAACTACAAAAAAAATAACAGAACTACGTACTAATTCTCATCAGCTATTCGATAGATGCTTAATTAATTAATTAATTACTAAATAATTGAATATATAATACTAAACATTGCTATCGTCATTAATTCGTTAGTATCGATTATCCCATTGAAACAAATGAAGGAAAAGAAAATGAAAACGCACTTTTAGTTGTTCTTTTTGACAAACAGCTTTACTGCCAGCTAATTAATAACCCTATTTGAGCTGTGATAGGAAATATATGTATCTGGACATCATATTTTAGGTAGCTGAAGTGAGCAAGAAAAGGCCAGTAACATGTATGGATATATATTGGTCATTCAAGCAAAAGAAAAGGAAAGGGTTTGAGAGAGTTTTTTACGATAAGTTACAAAGGACCTGGCTATACGATTACATTGGTATGTGATTGATAGCTGTTGTTGACGAACTTCAAGAGAACATGCATGCGCACAGTCCACCTATACAAATCAGTCTGTATAAAATAACTCCATGTAGCTTATTCTAGTCTTTCTAACACGTGTGTGTATATATATATATATATATATATATATATTTTCAATTAATTTGACTCTACATCGAATTTAAACTCATAATCTTATAAATCTCAAACAACTCTACTATTATAACCACATCTTTATAATATGAATGCGTCTTTCTTCGTTGATTTAGCTTTGACAAAAATTTAAATTCATAGTCTTATTTTTTTTATTTATTTATTTTTTCAATGTAAAATATAGCGAAATAAAATTGATTGGTATTTATTTTTTCATATGTATTCTCACATTTAATCTAAAAATATTGTGTACAAATGAATTTTTTCAATAATGACTTTCGAACTTTACTTTATAGATAAAATTTGCCTGAAAATGCAATTAGTCAGTTTAGTTCATATCTTAATTGTTTCAATTGTCGTTTTTTTTATATTAATTTTTTGAATAGATCTAGATATGTAGAGTTGACCTGTCAAATATATATTTTTAAGGAATCTTTCTTATTGTTTTAACATTAGAGTTTTTAATAATTAGAATAAATGATTTCTCTTACTTAAAATATGAAAATAAACAACAACATGGGGAATTTTCTCAATTTAAAATTTCACCTCTAATTTGCATGATTCAATACTTAAAAATTAATATTTTTAATAAAATATTTTAATTCAGCAGTTTAATGTTTAAATTTAAATTTTATTAAGCATCACTTTGGCCGCTCTTTTTTGACATTATCTTTAATCAATATTATTCCACGTTGGTTAGAAAAAATATATATAAATGACAAATAACTGATGCATGGTTAGTTAGAGACTAGTCATCTTGACAATAGTTGGATTACATCACGCTCAAGCGCCATTTATCTTGCGTCTCGTCAAATATTTTTACAGTCATCTTCATTCATTTTTGTTGTGGCTTATTAATCTCCAAATTAACCAAAAAAAAAAAAAAAAAGAAAAAGAAAAAGAGAGAGAGAAGAAGAAATGTGAAAATTTAAATGTTAAGAACATGCATGGAACGTAAAATAAAATATTAAATTAAGATCTAAGAGCAACTAAGTCAGCTAGCATGCATATATTCCGCAAGAAATCAATAAGCATGCCTCACGAACTCGTTTGACTGCTGAAATGTCCACATTTTTACCAGTTGTCTATCGTCTTTCTCAACATTTTACATGCTCCAACGACTCTTGAGTCTTTCTCGACCTTCAGGAAGGACTTTTTTTTCCTCCTCATCATTAAACGATCTTGAAATCAAATTAATAATAATAAAAAAAAAACATAAAATAATATATTGAATCTACTATTAAGTACAGTAATTAGTAAACTTTATTGTTCTAAGGTCCAACTTCCAATCGCAAAATACACCGACAAACTGACTTATAGAGCAGGAATCTCGCCGGAAAAAAATGCAAAAAATATCAACTAATTAATTAAGTATAAATTCCCTTTCCCATTCACATGTAACCACATTTAATTTACATTATCACTACATTAGTTACAATATAATTATTAATAATTAATTTACAAGCACAACAAATCGAACCTTAGTTCCTTATCCCCAATTGACTATCAGAAGGATAATATTTAGACATACATAGTATTCATATTAAGATATTTGAGATTCTATGCCCCGAAAGGTGTGTTTTCTTGTTTAGTTAGGCACTGTTTAATGTTGGACTGCTGTTTGAATTACATTAACATAGTCAAAGAAGGACCATTTTCTGAATCAGTTCAATGTAATGCGGCTACTCCGAGACGACACGTGCTTTGCCATGTCGTTACCTGAAATCTCCATGTTGCGTATTTTTTATTACTTACTCCCATTACAAGATTTATCCAACTGGTCAACAATGTCAAGCAAAGCAGAAGCCACTCCTCCTCCTCCTCCTCCTCCTCCTCCTTCTTCTTTTCTTCCTATCTCTGCTAAAGAGCAGTAGCTTTCTAATTTTAGCATTTGAATATCTTAATAATAAAGTGTTTAAACCTTAATTTATAAAGTGAAAAATAAATTACATGTACGCATGAATATATAATTAAAAGATAAAAATAAATGACAAGAGAAAATAAGAGAACGTGGGCTTGCGTGGTAATACTGACACAAAGAGGCCCGCAGAGTTTGCTAATTAAGCAGCAATTTGCTCTAAACCCACTTGAACTCTAACCCCAGACTGGGGACATACAGAGAGGGACAGTATGGCGTATCTCCACTACTTGGATTTCTTTCTTTCTCTGTCTTCAAAAACCCTATTTTCCAATTTTGAAATTTTTTTTTAATTAAACATAATAATAGCTCGCTGCTTTCTCCCATGCACTTAAATTAATTTTGTCTTCTTCACCACCAACACACTACTTTCTCTCTATATATATCATACGCAACTTTGCTCTTCTTGGTCTATCTCTCTTTCCCTTGTTTCTTTTCTTTCTCCATATCTAAAGTACTGCACTGCACTGCACCCGTTTTTAATTTCCTCACAATTATAATAAACTTACCTTCTCTGACAAGTTATTATATAGACTTCCCCATTTGTCTTTCCTCAACATAGTTATATAAAGTTAGTTAGTTAGTTAGTTAGTTAGTTAACTGACACCATATATCATCTTCAATCACTTAATAATAATGTCTAGCAGAAGATCTCGCTCCAGCAGGCAGTCCGGCGGTTCGAGAATTAGCGATGATCAGATCATCGATCTTGTTTCAAAGTTGCAACAGCTTATTCCTGAGATTCGCAGTAGGCGCTCCGACAAGGTATATATTTTATTTTTTATTTTTTAAAAAAAAAATAAATTTCTCTCTCTCTCTCTCTCTCTCTCAATTTCTGGATTCAGAATTTGTGTGGTCTAAATTGCTTTAAGTAGATAAGTCATGTTTACTTTCTTGTGGTGTCTCCACCTTCTAACTACAACAACTTGAGAGGTGTGGGACTCAGTTGTTCCTTCTTAATTATTAAGTTAAAACGTAATTAGTTGAAGTAATTAATTTTAATGTGAGAATGAAAATGTTTGCAGGTGTCAGCTTCCAAGGTTTTACAGGAGACTTGCAACTATATAAGAAGCTTACACAGAGAAGTAGATGATCTAAGTGACCGTTTATCTCAGCTTTTGGCTTCAACTGATTCTGACAGTGCCCAAGCAGCCATTATTAGGAGTTTGTTCATGGAGTAGAAGATACCCTTTAATTGTATTGGTCCCACATTTCTCCTTCTATCTATTATTCATATATATAAAATATATAAATTTAAATCTAGGGTTTTGGTCACTTACAGGCCAAGACAGAGGGTTTTGGTCACTATATGGGCTTTTGCTTTGTATAAAGCCAGGCTCCATTTTTATTGTGATAACCCTTTTTGAAGGCTTGTAGTAATTATTGTTAACCACTCCACTATAATAAGAGGATCTGTACGCGTATTTCTACGTATATTGTTGCCCTAATTAATGGGTTATTATTACTTTTTATTTGGATTATTACTGATCTTAAAGCCATTTATATCTAAAAGTAAAATATTTTATTTCTTTTTATTTTATTTTTTAAATGAAGAAGGAGGAGGAAAAACCCAAAGAAAGAATCACAGAATTTGCCAAACCCTATCGGCCTCAATCAAGTCTCTACCCAAACTAGAAGGATTGTCCAGGAGATGTAAATCCCAACTGACTTCCATTTATTATATTTTTTTTTTCGATATTATGTTATTTAGTGTAAATACATGAACTCACCTATGCAGTGCTCGTGAAAAATTTTATATCACCTCCAACTTTTACTTAGCCTATTATTTATGTATCAAATTTTCTGGAATCATGCTGGTTTCTTATTTATAATATATACATATCATGAGCTCAGCTACATTTTAGTTTAATTAATTAAACTGAGCTGCAAAAATAATAGTAATATATGATAAATTGAATAGTTTTATTAAATCTAGATCGAAGTTGCCATAATCTTACTTATAGCAGAAACCCTCGTGATCAGGAGTGGACCCAACAATGGTCTATCTTTGAAGTTGACAGTTGATAACACGTGACATTACCCAACTCTTATTTTCGTAATGAGTCTGTGCCTTGCTCATCAATATTAAATACATAGAACCCGTGATATTGTATATATATGTATATGTCAATTAATGCATCCAAATCTTTTTTTTTTTTTTTTTTTTAATGTATTTACAAATTGCAAGAATTTTTTTGCAATTCTTCTTACCATGCAAGTTCATAACGTGCCAAATGCCACTGCCAATCTGTGTTGAAACTGGTCGAGGGACAATTGTCCCACGTTATAAAATTAGAAATAAAAAAAAAAAAAGGGCTTAACGGTGGAAGAGTTAAGATGGCCTAGACCATTTTAACAAGAATTACACCAAAAAAAAAAAAAAAAAAGACACTTCAGCCCAATCTAAAAAGTAAAGCCCATCATCACTAGAGGCATCCAAATTCTAACAATTTGGAACTAAATGCATGCATATAAAATACATATATGATGATCAGATGAATTTATATATAATCATGATAAGAAGGTGAAAAGGTTTTCTTTCTAGGTTACTAAAAAATTAACATAATTGAGACATTTCAACAGTTATTCTAAGAACAAAAGAAAGGGATCTTCATTAAATTTTACATGCATGCATTTGTGAACCATGCAGGAACAGTAGCTGGACGATATTTGAACTTACAATTCAAGTTTCGACTGAATAATTATGCTTCTCGTTGTTTTCTAAATTGTGTTCTTTAAATCACAATTTATTATTATTTTTTATATCTATTAATTAATAAGTATCTTTCCAAATATTATATAAATAATATGCAAATTATTCTTTTTATGAATTTTGCCATTTTCTATGGGATTAAATGGTCCTTTATTACAAAAATATTACTTCTCTTAGATTTTTTGAAGTCTTATTTATTTGATAGATTGAAGTTTTTCTTAACTTATTTAAAGTTATGAAAATGTAATTGTGGCTGATAATAATGATCAAACAGAATGAGCTTTCCACCAAGTTGCCAATTCTTATGCTCTCCCAACATATTTAGACATTATATTATTAAAAACCAATTTCTTGATTTGATATTGATATATGTTTTTATATTTTTATTTTTATAAGATTCATGTTTTATTTATTTATTTTCTTTTGCTGGTTGCAGCACTAAGATTTATTTATTAGGTTGTACCCCCTAACAATAATGTTGCTACAAAACTAAGGCCAATGGCGTGTTTGGTTGATAAGAAATTAGGAGAAGAGAAGGAATAAATTAATCTGGTGACATACATTTAGGAAGGAAAATTTTAATTAATAAAATTATAAATTTTGCTGATAAAAAAATATAGCTATTTATATATTCTTTTCAGAATGTCACATTCTATCGATTCATTAAAATATAAAAAACAAGCAAACAAATATCAGTGAAAAAAACAAAAAATTTGTTGGATTAAATCATTCTCGTCTCTCACCAACCCAGAAAAATAAAAAATTAGAAATCCTTCATGTTAATTGAATGTTTTGACGACAATAAAACATCCATCTTTTGAAAATTTCATACCGATAATTTATAAAATATCCACAATTTTCATGACGAAAATTCCAAAACTGCTTATGTGTTTTGGCTAAAATCAATTTTCAAACTAATAACAATCACAGAGATTACATAATCGTCGTAAGAGCTAAAAGAATAGAAAAGGAAAGAAAGAAAGAAAGCAAAAATTATTTAAATGCCCATATGGAAATCAATGAACCATCCTCTTCCAATTTCACAATCAAACTTGTATTTATTTATTCTAATCGTCTCCATTTATACATGTATATATATCTTCTCAGTCTTTCTCTTTTCAATATAATTGATGAAATTTTGTCAAATTTACGAAAATAAAGGGAAATCTAGGGTTCGTAGAGAGGAAGAGAGCAACCTTTCATTGGGTAGTTTGAGAATTTTTTTCAAGAAAAGTTTGAAACCAATTTAACTATTGAATTTGTTTTGATTTTTATAAATTAATAATTATTTTAATTTAACATAATTGACTTTTTATCCATTTTTATCTTATACTAAAATACTCGTATCAAATTCTTCCAACACTTATGAATATAAATTTAAAATTCATAAAAATATTATTTCTTGTATTATAATAAATTTATAAATATACATTATAAATATAATGAATAATTAAATGTTAAATTAATTAAAAATATAAAATATAATATTTTTAATCATTTTAAATAAATTCAGGAGTCGATTGCCCTAAAAAATGAAATCATATATTTTTAATTATTTTATATAAATTCAAGTTCTAAATTGATAAAAAAATATCAAAATCTTTTTTATCATGTTAAATAAATTCAGACAAAGCAGACAGAGAATTAATTAAGGTTAAAGGAAGTTTCTGACTTTCCTTGTGCATTTAAGGCCCATTTGTAGTCCACTAGATTTTAAATTCAATTCCAAGCCCAAAATAAGCCAATTACATAGTTGTTTAGGATTAGTTTATTGGGTCAGATTTTAATGTTCAGGTCCATTTCATCTTTTACTACGCTATAGCCTTTCAGTTGTAAGTACAAATTACTTGTGACATACCGATGCACGAGAAAAGTTCTTTGCTGTAGTAAAAATTTGCGAGTGGATCAGATCCGTAGGCCGTGGAGCGGGTATAAGGCCCAAAATCAGATTGCAAGCCTGGCGTAAGTTGTAACTGCCACAATACCTAACTAAATCTTACGGTTAAATTCTGGTCTGACGTGCGTTGTCTGCTTCATCTGGAGTTTTCTCATTCTCCTCTCTCGATCCAAAGCACTCACTCCATCTTCAGTTTCTCTTTCCTCTGATCAAAAACAGGTAATTGATTCTACTGCTTTTTCCAAAATTTTAACTTCTGAGTCAAATTGTTTGCTGAATTTCTTATGAACTGAGTGATTTAACACCTGAGTTTAGGGTTCGTTTTGGACGAATTTAGGCGCATTTAAGTTCCATTATCGAATTATAGCAAATATAGTTTTCCTGTATTATTGATTCATCAATTATTTTAGATAAGCTCTGTAACAAGAGTAGAGCTGAGGTCATAATTTCTAGTTTCTATTTTATATTTCAGGTTTTAGTAACATGAATCAAGGTGGGTATACTGTAGAAGTTACTGGCCTCTCTCCCAAAGCTACTGAGAAGGATCTTTATGAGTTCTTCTCCTTCTCAGGTGTGATTGAACATGTTGAAATAGTCAGGTATGTCATGTTTTAACCCTCTAATCAAATTAGTAGTTTTCCATTTTCTGATATGGGAAATTTCTTTATATGGATGTAAAAAGGTCTGGAGAATATGCGTGTACTGCGTATGTGACTTTCAAAGATGCATATGGTCAAGAGACTGCTGTCTTACTCAGTGTGAGTATTTTTGCTGTTGCTTGTTATTGGATTAATTTTATCTGCATTTTTTGCTAAGTATGGTTTAGTTCAATGTTTCATGAATAACCCATAGGAATAGTTGTGTGTGTTTCTGCTGGCGATCTCTCTGGTATATAAAACTTGCAAAAAGATGCCTTTGATAATGAATTCTACTTTGAAATGTGTGTTGTCATCTAACATGCACTTAACTGTTATGGTGCTCTATGTAGTTTATTAATTCTTCAATGTGCAGTTTCAATTCTTATTTTATCATCATTTGTCCTATTTATCCTTGTATAGGCTGTATGAAATAATTATCTAATTGCTTTAATTTTGTATTTCCTTCTGTGCTGATGATTTTCTGACTAAACATTTGTTTGTCTGTGTATCCTCTTCCTATTCTAATGATTCTAGGGTGCTACAATTTTGGACCAAAGCGTGTGCATAACACGCTGGGGGCACTATGTAGATGAATTTGATTTTTGGAACGGGGCTTCAACAACGGTTGAAGATGGAACTGAATCAAATGTATGCCTTATATGTCTATTTTTGTGATCACATTATGATCTACAAGTAGATTTGTCAATCTAGCATTCTTAATGTTTCACTCTGTAGGTGCCACCTCAAAGAAGTCAATATGTCCCTAGTGCTGGAGAAGCAATGACCATGGCGCAGGATGTTGTCAAAACTATGCTGGTGAAGGGATATGTTCTCGGAAAAGATGCATTACAGAAAGCAAAAACTTTTGATGAGTCTCATCAAGTTACTGCAACTGCTGCAGCTAAGGTTGCTGAGCTGACAGAGCGAGTTGGCCTTGCTGACAAGATTTTTGCGGGCATGGAAGCTGTTAAAGCTGTGGATCAGAAGTACCATGTCTCTGATATTACCAAATCAGCTGTATCAGCAACAGGTAGAACAGCTGCTACAGCGGCGAACTCTGTGGTAAATAGTAGTTACTTCTCCAAGGGAGCTCTTTGGATGTCAGATGCTTTGCAGCGGGCAGCCAAAGCTGCTGCTGACTTGGGTAGTCGGGGTGTTCAACAATGAAGTGTCCGTGTTTAACTTAGATTTGTGTTGATATTATATGTAGAGCGAAACTAACTTAGTTGATAGTTCTATACTTCGTATAGTACTTGCTGGTTAATCCAAGGAGGGAAATAAATGATTTAAAAGCTCTCTCATTTTCTCATGACAAAGATTTTTCAATTTCTTCCTTCCATTTAGGGTCTGTTCGGCAATACTAACTGTTATATTAGTTTTTAACTGTTTTAGTTATTTTAATGGCTATTAGCTATTTCTACAGTGATTTAAAGCAAAAGTTTTTATTAAAAAGAAATGTTTGATAAACTGTTAAAATGAAATGACAACAAATAAATATTAGAATTGTAAGTCTTAAGAATAGGGAAAAAAAATAACTGGATAAGAGTGTCAAACAAATAAAATTTAAAATCCTAAATGTTTAGGGATATAATATTTTAACTCTGATCAGACTCTTAAAAGCCCGGTGAAAATTCAGTGGTGGTTTGAAAATTGCGAAAGAAATAATGACTATGCCAGCAAGTGAAGAAAAATTATCTTTCTTTGCAAACTATTATGTTGGCCCGCCCAATCAGCAGACTAATATAAAATTCCTGGCAGCCAAATTGGAATGTTGGAGCCTGCAACCAATTGAAAGATGGATGCAACAAAGTATTTAATAATAGTTAGTCAATTCAAATATAAAATTATGTTGTCCTAAGATCACTTCATACTCCAAAATCCAAATGCTAAGTGGCCTCACCTCGACTCTGCTCCACTATACAAATGCCGTGTCGGTGGGTGTGACATCACCAATGCTTTGTAGAAAAGTAATAGCGACTACATTACCAGATCTAATATTCATAGACGGTACGGATCACACAAAATTTCAGCCACTTTAATTCGAGGTTACTCATTACCTTACATGATAATTACTCAAACAAAAACCAAAAAATGGCTTATTAAGTCGGTAACAGGACTCTTGACGCAATTGCAGCGCACCGAATAGTAATTCTATGCCGGACACTCATCGTTCGAATTACAGGTCGTAGCCGTCCAAATTTTGACCCGGTTTGCTTACCTGAGAAGTCTCAGTGCTTCTTTCTGTCTCTTCTAAAGCGTATAATCAGATCTATAGTAGTATACACTCAACATCTCCTTTACTTTTTAAATGCAAAGAAGGAAATTATCGAGATTGTAAACGAGTTCCGGGCATTTCTTTGGAGGATGGACACAGGATCGATTCGGGTTCCTTACAGGAACCTCAAGAAGGAAATGGAGGTGGAAATGGTCGGTGTAGAAGAGCAGTATAACCATCATATTCATTTGGACTCTACTTCCTCTTCTTCTTCTTCGAATTCTACTTCTCAGATGCCCAATGGCCGCTCCAGTTTCTCGTCTCCGATCGAGGTCAGATCTAAACATTATAGCTTGGTTACTCTCATTCTCAGCTGTACGGTAGCCGCTGGCGTTCAATTCGGTTGGGCCTTGCAGCTCTCTCTCCTAACTCCTTATATACAGGTAAGTGAAAAATCGTTGTTCAATCCTATAAACACGTTTGTTCATATTGCCTTTTCTAGTTATGAACACGTACGCACAGTTCAGGTTAGGTAATATAGAATTTCGAGCTGTATTTTTTGAATTCAATACTTAAGAGATGAATGACATATGCTTTGGAACTGGCTGATATTGTGTGAGATCGGGAATGTTTGGTATGCAATTGAGGAATTATATTTCTGAGAACATATAATCGTTTTATTTCTTATTGTAAATTAATATTTGGTGACTTGACGCTTTGGCGTTTACTCAAGTTAAGGGATAGGCGTAAGAATTGTAAGTCACTGTTTTGTTACTTAGGTGTATTTTTTTTTCCTGCAGTCTTCAAATATGGCTAATAGTTGCCTGTTGATCTGCTGCTCTTAGCATACTCAGTTCAATTATAGACATGATTTTTGAGTTACCAATCAAATACAATCCTCCATAAAATAAAAGATGAGCTGATTATAAACTTTTCCAGGTTAAGGGAGATGTACATAGTTCTGAAAGACCATTTTCGGGATTTGTTGCTTTTCCAAGATATCATGCTGAAGTTTCTTTATTTGATCAGTCATGCAGATGCAACTAACATTTGTCATTGTTCATGTTACTTTAGTGCTATGCATTCTTATGATCATGTCTAATATGTTGAGTTTTTCATGAGATTATACATTTTATTTGTGTGTTTTGGTTAACTACACTTCTCTTTCACAATTGTTGCAGACACTGGGTATAGAACATGCGTTTTCCTCATTTATTTGGCTTTGTGGACCTATAACAGGCCTTGTGGTAGGTGATAGTGAACCATCCCTTTTGCCCTCTACTTTTTTTACTAATTTCCTGTTACAGCACTTTAAGTTAATTTCTAGATGAAATTGAGATCTCCAATGATGTATTAGGCTATGGCTGCTAAAGATAGTAGAGTTTATTATATAATCAAGTCGTGTAATGGTTACACTAGAAATGCATGTATTTACATTCTAAATGTAGCCTTACTGCATGTTAAGTTATATTGTCTTGGAGTTCTATTGTGTATGAACATGATCTATTTTTGGTTGCTTTAATTGGATAAAGTTTATTCTTATGTCTAAACTGAATTTAAGTTAAGAAGTTTGGTCAGGAGAAGAGACGTTTCTATATTCAATTCTGTTTTTACCATCATCCTCCGAAAAACAAAAAAAGAAAAAGAAAAAGAAGAAGAAAATACATGACCTAGTTGCAGTCTTTTAGAAGTAGGTACTAGGGAAGGAACATCTGAGATGCCTTTCCCCTTTGACATTTTTGCGTGAGGTGATCACTCTCACCTTGAGCCTGCAGCCTCCTTGGTTGCAAGCCAAGATATTTACCATTGTGCTATTGTAGATAATGTTCCTTGTCCTTCGTGTCATCCTAACATAAAGTGCCAATATCATTAGGGGATTATACCTCCATTTCCAAATTGACCTATATTATTTTTGTTTTTGTTTGCATTAGGAAATCAAATGGCACTATAATATATTTTGCAACTTTTTTGTCTTCCTAAGAATTGTTGCTTTGTGATGGATGTGAAACAATATAGTTCTAAATGATTTTAGCAATAAACAATTTAGTCAAATTTTTTCTTCATCTACTGTATTTTTAGGTTCAACCCTGTGTTGGAATTTGGAGTGACAAATGCTCTTCAAAATTTGGAAGAAGACGGCCATTTATTCTCGCTGGATCTCTCATGATCTCAGTTGCTGTAAGTATTGATAAATCTCAATTTTGAGTCTAGCATCTGTTTTTGTACTGTGCTTTCTATCAGCTAAACTAAGTGTTGTAATTTAGGTGATAATAATCGGATTTTCTGCAGACATTGGATCTATATTGGGTGATACAAAGGAGCATTGCAGGTTCATGTTCCCTCTCTCAATTTGTTGTATTTCATTCCACAAACATGGGCGTAAGAGTTTAGACTTACTATCTCGTCTATGGAACTGCAGAACATTTAAGGGAACTCGAACCAGGGCAGCTTTTGTTTTTATCATTGGCTTCTGGTTGCTAGATCTTGCTAATAATACAGTGCAGGTCAGCATATTACAATAGCTAATTCTGCCTTTTTCTTACTTCTTTATGCTTCCTCATGCAAGGTTGTGTTATATGGCATTGTTTGTATAAGCATCAAATAACGAGTCTTTTAATATTTGTAGGGACCTGCTCGTGCCCTACTGGCTGATTTATCAGGTGCATTTCTGTTTTTACAATTTTATTTCTCTCATTAATCTTATAATAATAGAATTACCGCTGTTTTGCTATCTTGCTGCTTATCTCTCAATCTCGGGTTTTCTGTACCGCATGCATCACAATGCTAAACATGATGGATGTGCTATTATCGTATTGAAGGTCCTGATCAACGCAATTCAGCAAATGCTGTATTTTGCTCATGGATGGCTGTTGGAAACATTCTAGGATTTTCTGCTGGTGCTAGTGGGAGTTGGAATAGGTAAAACTTATGAAACAGTTTTGTGGTATTAGATGGGTTAATAGACATGCTTGTACTTAATTTTTTGTGGTGTTCACCTTCCTCTGAGTCTGAACATGTTTGGCATCATCACCTATCCTAACCTTAAGAAAATATTGAATTTTTCATGAACTGGGTGCTGCTGCTTATAATTAGATCAGTATCATTATAATGTTGTCAGTATTTAATTTCTGCACGATATCGGGTTAATTGGTTCATCTGATGTTTCTCTTCCCAAGCAGGTGGTTTCCTTTCTTGATGAGTAAAGCCTGTTGTGAAGCTTGTGGAAATCTGAAAGCAGCATTTCTTGTTGCAGTAGTGAGTTCCGTTGCACTTTTGTTTGGTTAAATGCTGTTAAGGGATACTATTTCTCTATTTTATTCACAGTAGAGTGGCTTAAGTCATGACTTTTCTTGGTTTAGACGTATATAAGATTCTAGAGAAGAAGGGGTTTTGCAAATTTTGGTATTCATTTTCTGTTTGGAACCAATGTACATGTGATCTCAGTGAGCGAATGTCTGCAAAAAATCTTTGAGACAAATGAATTCACAAATTCAATGGCTAACTTCTGTTGGATTTTTGCTCCATTTTTGGTGCAGAATCAATTATGTTCAGAACCAGTTCTTTTGTTGAAGAAAATTATTGTAATGCAACTTCAACATCTCTGAGTTGCAAAGATTTGGGTTTCCTAAAGATTTCCTGAGAGTCAAAAACTACATTAGTTATTTAAGGTTCCGAGTTCTGAGTAATCTTCTTGAAATTGACATCTTAACTTGTTGCGAAATTACTTATATAACCATAGGAAAATGATATAAATCTGAAAAAATGTGGATAAGAGTAAGAATGTCAAATGAAAAGATTGGTTGAAACTGGACTAAATTTTGGCTCAAATAAGAAAATGATGAAATTGAAGATACTCTTTGGAGTAGGAAACAAGGAACAGTTGAGCTTGCATACTTTAAAGAGGATAGAAATAGTTGGGAACCACTTAGAGAGAGAGAATACAAGAAATTAAAAATGACAGATTGGTAAAATAAAATTACTCCAAGAGAAAGATGCAAGGAGAATATATATGCTAAGTTATTTATTAAAAAGAAGCATGATTGAGCTAAACAATTTTGCTTTACTGAATGTCTTACTTTGATTGAGTGTTAGGTGAATTTGTTCTTATGGGTGTCCCGTGAAGGTAGCTATAGAAACTTTCTTTTATTCATCTTTAAATCGTGTTTATTTTGTTATCAGGTGATATTGCATTAGCATTTTACATCAGTCCCATAATTTGTTTGGCATATGTGCAGGTCTTCTTGACTTTGTGCACTCTTGTGACTCTATATTTTGCCGAGGAGGTTCCACTTATTAAAAATCAGGGGCATCGGTTATCAGATTCAGCTCCATTGTTAGATGATAACAGTCTTGAACTTTCAAAATCTAAGTCGGACATGCCAGTTTCCAGTAATTCTAACTGGGAAAACATAAAAAGTAATAGGGAAAACATCTGCAACGGCCTTGAACCAAATATGAACTCAAAGCATGCCATCGCCAACTCTAATGAGGATCAAAATGAAGGTTTTGGTGATGGGCCTGGAGCAGTATTAGTTAACTTGTTGACTAGTTTACGGCATTTACCTCCTGGAATGCATTCTGTGCTTGTTGTAATGGCTCTTACTTGGGTAGGTATGGTGACTGTTTACTAATTTTTCACAATTCTATGGCTCCTGATTTGCCTAGGGTCATCACCTGCTTATTGGTAGTGCATTGTATTAATATTCTATTATGATTAAAGCTGAATTTTTGTTTTTACAACTTTTTTATTCTACTTTTGATTTTCACTGCTGTAGTTGTCCTGGTTTCCTTTCTTTCTGTTTGATACGGATTGGATGGGTAGAGAAGTTTATCATGGGGATCCAAAAGGGGATCCTGATAAAGTGAAGTTGTATGATCAAGGTGTCAGAGATGGTGCATTTGGCTTGCTATTGAATTCAGTAAGGACTCTAAATTGAGCATCAGTTAGTCTATTTTTCTTGGATACTTTTGACACTTGGTTATTTTATTATGTAAGCCATGGCTGATTAGTTTCAACTTTACAGACAGTCCCGGTTACAATATGATTAAAGCAATACTATCGAAGTGTGAATATGCTTGCAAAACATATTTTTTTCTTAAAGAGATGTCTGAAATTTAGTAATTTTAAAATTGGAAAATTTAACATGTTGAGAAAGATTGAGTACAATTGAAAATTTGAGATACATGTCTCCTTTTGAGATAGAGAACGGGGATTTTAGATTCAAGAGAATGAAGGGAAGTTAACATGCTATCTAAAGATTTAAAAAGTAATAAAAAGAGGCAAAATTGGAGGGGAACGAACAGAAAACACAACTAAGAGAAGGGTGAAAGAAAAAGGGATAACAAAAGGTGAGGAGATGAAAAAGAATAAAGCATGTTAACATGTGCAGCATCTGCTACAGGGGCTTGTTCAAGTTCAAACAAGCTCATTACTTATATTTTTATTTACTCTTTGTTTCTTTTGTCTTAGGTTGTTCTTGGCATTAGTTCCTTCTTAATTGAACCAATGTGTCAGAAGATAGGGCCAAGACTTGTATGGGCAATGAGCAACTTTATTGTATTTGCCTCCATGGCAGTGACTGCTATCATTAGTTTGATATCGGTTGGTCAATATTCTGGAGGAATTGAGCATGTAATTGGGGGCAGTGCATCAATCAGGATAGCTGCGTTGATTATATTTGCTCTTCTTGGCTTTCCTCTTGCTGTACGTATCGGTTGTGTTGAAAAGACTGCAGAACTTTCGATTTCTTCCCACAAATGCATGTGTTAATTATTTGTTTCTTTCTTGCAGGTTACATATAGTGTTCCATTTTCTGTCACTGCCGAGTTGACTGCTGATTCAGGTGGAGGCCAAGGTTTGTATGGCAGTTAATTTATCTAGGATCTCTCTCCATTTATGTAGTTACCAAGTGAAGCAGACTAAATCCTGATATCTTTTACTACTGTACAGGATTGGCTATAGGAGTTCTGAATCTTGCTATAGTTATTCCACAGGTAGATATTGCACTGTATTCTTTTTACCTGTTTTCTGAATTGAATTGGTATGTGGAATGAAGGCATTCCTTTAATAATATTTGATCCAGTGATCATTTTGTTTAGCAATGATCAAAGTGATTTGTCGGGAACTTTCATGATTCATCTCTTTGATTTTAGGTTGTAGTACTCCTGTCTTTTGAGAAAGAAATCAACAATGTTGGTTTCCTTATATCTTTACTTGCTGGTGGCAGTCAGCCAACTTATGGATTCTTGCTCTTTTCAGATGATTATATCTCTCGGTGCGGGTCCATGGGATGCACTGTTTGGTGGCGGCAATATACCTGCCTTTGTCCTTGCTTCTGTGTGCGCCCTTGCTGCTGGTGTCATTGCTACTCTCAAGCTGCCAAATCTTTCAAGCAGTTCATTCAAGTCGTCTGGTTTTCATATTGGCTGACAACTGAAACACTAATTAATTGACATTTGAACCTACATACGATCCTCAAGGACAAGAATATGCTTGTTCATCTAATTCCGGAGAGGCGTTTCTTCCAATTATACGTACGTATAATTTTCAAATTAGGAATTTGAAATTCTTATTCCAATTCATTCATTTTTTTCCCCCTAAATTGTAGGTCTGTATTTTATTAGTGTAAATTGTGATTTGAGTTGAAAAGCCCATACATGCATACAAGTATACTGCTTTATCGTGCCATCGTAATTTAGAAGTCCGATCATCATATGTTCACTTTCTCAGATTGCACCTTTTTCTTTTTTAACTAAATTAGAGGTGTGATGGTTCAATGCTCATGTAGTCATCAGAAATTAAAATTCGAGATTATTTAATACTTGAACCTGGCACTTCTTGCTGTCTTCTGGTATCTTAAAATTTATGACTACAATCCTTACGCCCATTCTGTACGCACCCGCACCCGCACCCGCACCCACATCCACCTACTAAGTCTCACGCAACCCCTATATATAATAAAATAATAATATAATTGTTCTGTTACCTGGTGTTATAGCCATTTGTTGCAGTAGATATAGGGTTATCACTTTCAGATGTGGTGCACGAGCTTCTGTTGGGACCTGGCTGAATGGAATGCGTGGGTCAACCAGTGTAAAGTTCAACTGATCCTCTTCCAACTTGCGATGGTGATATCTACTCCATGATTGCTAATATGGTAAGCTAGATCCTTCATTAGTTTGACACACGCTGATGTTATCATCTGGCCCAAATCTTGTCAATCTTGACAACCTCCCCTTGATAATAATATAGGTCGAGCGTGGACTTCTAGATACTCCTATCCTATTCTTCAATTATGCTTATCTTTTTTAGCCTGAACAACTTTTTATTTTTTTCCCCTTTTAATAGAAAGTTTCATTTGCAAAGTTGAGATAGACATTCCAGAATGCATTGTGGTTCATTTTCTGGGTTCATTTTGGAAATAGGTGGTTCACATTCTATTCATTTTCACTAACGGAAGGGAAATCAAATTAACCAAATAAAGTCTTGAGATATGTTGTGGTTGAATTTAAGTTTCGATTCTGAATTGACGCATGTAAATTGGGTGGTATGGGCATTTTCATAATGTCGGTCTTGGTATGCTAATTGGGCCACCCTAGCCAGCTATCGGTCATGACACACTGATACGGATGGAGGAACACAAGCATATGCTGCTACATCGACTCTGAACAAGACATGACAAGACATAGGAATAAGATCAGCATTTATATTCATGTGATTACTTTCTAATACGATATTCCCCAAATCATACATTTCCTTTAGAAATGAACCTGCCCTCGTGTATCTGGTTTTGGGATTTATCTTCCTCTGGGCCTCTTGTTGGTTTCTTTTAGTGGATTTTTCCAACGTACTTCCTTATGGTTTATATGGAGTAATGTTATTTTATTTAAATAATTAAACTAAACCAGGTTGTTGCAAATGCTATTACTGTGAAAATGTTTAGAACTCAAATCAAAGGTGGTTGTAGAGCGAGTCCTACACGTGTGTCATTGCCTTCCCAAGTAAAATTAAAGGAGAAGTGTCCTTCACATGTCTGATCCAAGTCATCTGAAAAAATAAAGATTTATTGAGTGGGACTGTCTGAAATTGACGTAAGAAATCCATTGCACTGCTCGGTAGCAGGGTGAAAGTCTGAAAGGCCGAAGAAATGCATACTAACTGTCTGCTATTCCACATTGTTCAGAAAGTGGCTAACAATATTGACTTCTTGGTGGTGTAGCTACGCACATTGAATGTACATCTCCATGTTTAAAATTTTAAAATAATTGAATAATTACTTTTTAAATAGGCGTTACGCGCATATTTATTTTTTGCTTTTCATCACTTTTTCTCATGCAATGAGTTTGCTTAAAAAGGGGTAAAAAATCATTTTTTACCTCAGTTCAAATCATGCATGACATGAAGAAAAGCCATTGAAATAGTGTGTTACAATCCAAGCGCTTGTGAGGATTCATCATCTTGTAAAAGGAAAATAATTTCTGTTCTTGAATGTAAGAAGTTACGCTGTTTGTTGCTGAACAAAGGCAGGGAAAAAAAAATGGATTAGATAAGAATAGATATAATATCTCTATCAATAGGTGTTAGTTGGGTTGTGCTAGTCAATATTACCCTATACTTGTTCTGGAGAGACTCACCTGTAAAAGTGGCACGTTTCCTTGTAAAGGCATTTTGAAAGGTGATGGTGGTGGTGGTGGTGGTGCTGGTGCTGGTGGTGATCGCATCACCTTTACTTCTCCTCTTCTCTTTATTTTCTACTTTTAGTCTCTTTAGTCAAATATAACTGACCTCTAATTTTCAAATACCTCTCTCATCTTGTGCTTCAGTCTTTGTGTGTGTGTGTTTACTGAGGGAATTTTTGTTTTCAACGTATATGAATGTTTTCACTTTATACCGTGTTGTATTTCTGGATTAAATAGTAATAATTAATAATGCTCAGAATTCTAAGTATACTATTTTATTTTGAAATGATAAAAATGTTCTGTCTCTATATATATATATATATATATATTTGGATAGTCATATGTTTTATAGACAATAAAACAATTGATTTTACATTATTTTAAAATATTAATAAACTCAAAATGATATGCTAACTAACCATATTTGGAGAAAAAAAAAAAAAAAGAAATCTTCTTTTCTCGGTGTGAGGAAAATTACAATTAAAACCTCTTTATTTCTCTTGTTATCCGACAAACATTCAATCATTGTTATATCTATCATCGATCATTTTTTATCTATTAGCTTTACGACTTCTACTGTTAAGAAATTGTTATTGACAAATAAGTTTTTAAGAGAAAATATCAAATTTCTAAATAACCTCAAATTAAAATCTATAATTGAAAAAAAAAAGAAAGAAAGAAAAGTGGTAAAATTGTCAATTTCTGCAAATCAAACTGTTTGCTGCTGTTGTATCGACTTGGCTCTAAGAATCTAGTCTTTATTGAAATACACTGATTTAACCCAAACTTGAAATTGATGGCAAAATAAAAAAAAAAAAATTGAAAACATCACAGTCTGCAATATGCATAACTGCACTGACTATGGAATTTGATGGTCTCATATAGGTCCAAATAACAATTAGTGCAATTGTATGGATATATGTACAATCGGTATCCAAACGTAACACCCAATTTAAATGAAATGTATGGCATACCTTTATTTTATTTTAATATATTAAAATTAAAAACATTTTTAAATAATAAAATAACAAAATTTCCAGTTGTAGCCAATCCATGAAATGTCATGCTGAACCAACGGTTCTGATTAATGGGCCATCTTTCTTTGAGAAAAGTTAAACATGACCACGAGCAAAATTTTAAATAATAAAAACATAACAGATCCAGTAGTTGACAAATCACTATCACTGCATTTCCTTGGCCCCAATATATATATATATAAAAACTAAAAAAAAAAAAATTGAACTAAGATAGAAAGAGAGTGACGTCATCCAGAGAGGGCACATGGGATCAGTGAAAGCCTGATCACCCTCTAAGCTTAAGGGCATGTGGAGGAGAAGATTCATTTCAGGGTCCTCTTTTTTTTCTTTTTTCTATGTACTTCCTTTTTTTTCAATTTTCATTTCAAATACAAATTTTATACTAATATAAAGAAATAATAAAAAGGGAAACCCAAATTTAAAAAAATAAAAACTGGCTAAGAACATGGATCCACCCCATTCCAATAGGGTACCCTACAGCTTCCAACTAATAAAGTCATGTGATGGAGCGAGAGTAGCTTGTCTTGTTCCCAATTTTAAAGAAGTATTTTGTGGGTCCCTAACCCAACCCAATACTCAGATCAGTGGGTCCTACCCATTCCTTTTGGGTACATCCCCGCTGTAGATTAGAATAACCTTGTTAGCTAATGATTTTTCCAATCAAGAAATATGCACTTTTCTTGATGACTCCTTTTCTTTTCTTTTACAAATATAATAAACCTTCTGCTTCCTTTCCCAATTCCCATGCACGCCTTCTCCTCCTTAAAACCTCCAAAATCCACTGGTTAATCTGTTAAGTTATCTTAATATAGCTCCCAAAGAAAGTGATCCACCCAAAATGTGTGCATGCACAGAAGAAATGTGACGTAGCCATTGGCAAGCTATACTCTAATTAGATGCTCTGTATGGGAGATTGCTGGACACATTCATTGATGAGAAACTGTTTACGAAAGAGACAGGAAAAAAATAAAAATAAATTGAATAAAAATCTATTCATTTTGCTCGAGTTTGTAAACTTACCTATTCCTCAATGTTCTCAATCCTTGAATCAAATTTAGGACTAAAATATTATAAGTGAATTTATCAATTCTAAAATTATATATTAAGATAAATATAATTTTTATTTATTTATTTATAGTATCTTGTGGTGTCGTATTTATACTAATTTTAAAGTATGAGAGAGTGAATTATACAAATGTTTCTACACAGAATATTTTCGGAATTGAATGATAGTTTTGGTTTCCCAATATCAAAATCTCAACCTTCATTTCTAACATTCAATCACATGAAAGACTAATCGGAGAAATCCTAAAAAAGAAAGAAAAAAAGGCCAACCTCTCTAATTACATCATCTAAAAATTTGTGGGTATTGTGTGTTTGTGGCTAAATTAACTATATTTGGGACCGTATGTTGGATACTAAATTCTTTTCGTGGGTCCAAAGTGTCTCATTACTTTCCATTGGTATGACATATGATGAAGGGAAAACGAAAAGGGGGGAAGTAGGAGTCTGAAAAAGGAATAGTGAAACCAACCCAACCCAAGTGGGTTTGATTAGATATGTCTATTAGGTTTCTGAAGATCTTGCACCAACTGTGATTCCTAATATCAATTCTATAATAGCAATATTGTACAATTTCTTTCTTTGATTGTTGAATTTCTTTACCTCTTTCAATTTTTATTAGATTTTCAATTTCCAAGTAACAAATTTTTATGTTTCCTTCTCTTTATTTAGATCCCTCATAAAGTAGAAGTAATAGTTTTAGCCTCAGAAGTGTCTATTTCTGTCTGATGGATGAAACAATTAACTTCAAGTACTATCACTCCACATTTATTTCTTCTAAATGTCTCTTTCTTACAAACACGAGCAAGGGGTAAAAAATTATTCTCAACCGCGACATACTGTAAATTTCATATGTTTCTTTTTTCTTTAATGCTTTTTTGTGAATACAAGGAATGGGAGTCATGAATTATTTTTTCCACACGCATTTTCATGAGAATGGGTAAATATAGGCATTATATCTGAATTAGAGATTGGAGAATAGGGCCATGTTTCCTGTTAAAGGTGCTTCAGTAAATTTTTGAACTTTTTTTCTTTGACAGAAAAAAAAAAAAAAAAAAAAACATAAATAAAGCTGTTAAATTTTGATTCTTGATTCCAGAACTATAAAAAGGCTAGGAAATGATCATTGTGGTGCTTGGTTAATAGTTTCATTCATTGTTATTCAGAGTTACTCTTTTTGTGTGTGACTCCAAGAATTAATTCAGTTTACAAATTCAGGTTGCTTCTTGTCTTGTTAACCGGGACTCCAGAGTTCAATTTTACTTAAAAAAAAAAAAAAAAACGAGAGAAGCCCAGTCAGACAAATATAAAAATTTAGTCTCAAGATATTTGTGTTAGAAGAAAAAAAAAATTAAAAAGTGAAGAGCTGTCCAAGAAAAGAACAATTTGGTAAGAAGATTAATATTGTTCCTGAGGGGAAAAAGGTGAAATTAGTTCACATTAGCTGCTGATGTCGTACATGATTTTTTTGTTCCATGAATGGTAAAAAAATAAGGATTGAGTAATTAATTTATCACATTATATTTGATTACTAAATTATTAAATAATTAATTATTTCTTAATTTATTTTAGTTAAGAATATAGTCTACTAACACATTTAACCCTGCACCAACGTGTAATAAAATATAGTACAGAAGAAGAAGAAGAAGAAGAGTCTTATATACTATATATAGTACAGAAGAAGCATGTCTAACTACAGCATAATATAATAAAATAATTTGAGGTATAAGTAATTTAAAATTAGGAAGTTGAATGAGTATAGAAGATTCTTATGTATGCATAATTCGCACTCGATCATCAGTCCATTCATCAATGGTACAATTAATTTTGTTCTCATTTGATATGAAATTATTTAACAGTGTAATTCTCATTTTTCATATTCTATATGAACAGATATTAGACTATATATTTACATTACTAATAAAAATAATTTAATTTCTAGAATTATAAAAAAAAAAAAAATAAAAAGAGAGGGAGAAAAGGGGAAGAAGAGAGTGAAAGGTGGGGATGGAAGTAGAAGATTGTGGCAGTGGGATAGAGAATGGAGGGCCAGAAAGACAAAAAAGACCAGCTCCTGTAGGGTTATAACCACAGGGATATAGGTTGGGGGTTTTCAAGAACCTGTTCTATCTTTCACTCTCAGAAATCTCAAATACACACGATATATATAAATAAAGTCATTGCACACACTCACATACAATACAATTGCAATATATATATATATATATTAGAAAAGGAAAAAAAAAAAAAAAAAAACAGTGATGAAAGGATAATATGGATGGGAAAGAGCTTCGTCCTAATGCACGATAGCTGTTGGTGGGTTAGGTAGCAAACCCTGCCCCTCTTCTTGGACCCATCCCTAGATTCCTGCTTCTCTCCATTTCCTTCAAATCCTTCTTTAGCCTATTAAGATACAGCCAACTCATTTCTCTTTTCCCTCAAGTAACCTCCCTCTTCTTTCTTTCTTTCTTTCCTCACTGAACCAACAAAACAACATAAAATATCACTCCTATATATGTAATTACAAAAGAAAGAAGGGAAAAAAAGCTCCTTTCTTTCAAGAAACTCTCACTATTCTAATAAAAACACCCACCCCCATTCGAAGGGTCTAGTTTAACGGGATCATGTATGGAGAGATACCCCTCCCTCTCTTTTTCCATTTCATTTCACATTTTATGGGTTTAATAGATAATTAATTAAATTAAGAAATTCTGATCAAAGCCCTACTTATATATATATAAGAATTAAGAATATATGCAATGGAATATTGAAGAAGCTAACCAGTTGAGAAGTAATGCGGGAGTGTGGTTCTTCTTATACTACTTTTAAATTTATACTTGAAGACAACTGTCTTTGTTTAAGAATAAAAAAAATTGTTTTTCCCCTTTAAGCATGGAAGTAAAGAAAGATGAAAATGACTGAGATTGTAATACTAATTTATAGGTAATTTAGAAGCATTCGATCCCATAAAATTTAATTTTAATTTTGTTAGAATTACAAATAATTAAAATGGATCAGCAAGTTGCCTTTTCATTTCATATATCATAGTCATCACTTTCTTTACCTTTTTATGAGGAAGATATCACTGTCACATTTTATTTTTAAAAAATGGAAAATATTTTTTGAAAAATAAAAAGAAATGGTTTGTATTATTTTTTTTTTAAACAACTTCCAAGGAGAATCACCCCATTTACAGTTTTCTTGCCAAAGAGAGTGGAAATTTTCTTTTCTTTTCTTTAACAGTAAATAACACATAAAAAAAAAATTATAATTTCCCTTCTTCATATAAAGGGAAGTAGAACTATAGAATTATCATCATACACCTTTCTCTCTCTCTCTCTCCCTCTCTATCCCATCCTCTTCTCTTCCTCTGAAAATATTAACTATAAAGGAGAAATAACCATCCTAGGAACTGATAAGGTATATAAGCTATATTCATCAAACCAAATTTTGCATATTCTCCCATTTAGAAATTTTCTTTTCTTTTTTTTTTTGGCGAAGGCTTAATCTTTTTGGAATTCTCTGATATCAACAGATCAAGTCTTCGTTTCTTTTCTTTTCTTTTCTTTTTTCTTTTTTCCTCCTCCTCCTATACTAACTCTGCCCATCTGAGCATCTGCATCTCTGAATCTTTTCTTTCTGTCTGTCTTCCAATATGACAGCCAGATTAAAGCATCATCATGATCATCGCCATAGTTTTTAAGATTGGTCTCACAAGCATAGCTTAACTATTAGGTCATGACTTGCAATGGGATGGCTTTCTTCCCAGCAAATTTTATGCTTCAAACTCCTCATGAAGAAGATCATCAAAATTCCACTTCTCTCAATCCAATTCTTCCGTCATGCACACCTCAAGACTTCCATGGTATTACTCTTTCCCTCTCTCTTAAACAGCTTTTTAAGTTTTGTTTTGTTTTATTTTTATTTTTATTTTTTGGGTCAACTATGCTCGACTGAGTTGGAACCGGCAGTCTCTCAATTCTAAAGAGACAACTTCAGTATTATTGTCTTGTACCAAGCTCATCTGAGTTCAAACTAGCAATTCCATAGCTTTGAAGAGACGATTGAATCCAACTGAGGCAAAGCGCGTTCGGTTCTAAATGTTACACAGTTCCTTTATTTTTCTACTATTTTAATTGATTATGTTTTTTGGGTGTAGGGGTGGCATCATTTTTAGGGAAGAGGTCAATGTCATTTTCAGGAATAGATGCATCATGTCACGAAGAAGCTAATGGAGAAGATGAGTTGTCTGATGATGGGTCACAGGCAGGAGAGAAGAAAAGAAGGCTTAATATGGAACAAGTAAAGACACTTGAGAAAAACTTTGAATTGGGTAATAAACTTGAACCTGAAAGAAAAATGCAGCTGGCTAGAGCTCTTGGTCTGCAACCAAGACAAATTGCTATATGGTTTCAAAACAGAAGAGCTAGATGGAAGACCAAGCAACTAGAAAAAGATTATGATCTTCTTAAAAGACAATTTGAAGCTATTAAAGCTGATAATGATGCACTTCAAGCCCAGAACCAGAAGCTTCATGCAGAGGTTAGTTTTAAGTATTCTTAATATAAATATAGTTAATTGTTTTTTCTATCCTTGATCAGCCAAGCAGGATAAAATATATATTTAAAATTATAATTATATTTAATTTGCTTAATTAAAATTTTTGTCTTCCCATTTTTTCTTTTCTCTCTACACTAGATATCCCTTTTATTGATAGATTTTGCATGGAACTACAAAGATATATAATTGGAGATGATGCTCATCTTTATGTGGTTTTTTCCTTTTTGACTTTTTCTTCTGTAATGATTTTTTATAACCTTTATTTCTGTTAACTTCTCGAACCAATCATGGCTTTTTAGCAAAGTTTCTTTTCTTATCATTAGTGCAACTTTTTGAGAGGTTGCTTCAAACCAAACAAATAAATTGATCAAAAAAAAAAAAAGAAAGAAAAAGAAAACCTTTTTAATTGATTGATTGATCCTTCATAGTCTGAAAGTAAGAGTCATGATGATTCTGAATTATGGATTTCCATTTCCTGTTCCTTCCTTCGTTCCTTTCTTTCAGAAAAAGGACAATACAACAAATGTTTTTAATTAAATTATTCTTGTACACGCACATACAAATAAGAGTAAATCTTGATGGGTTAATTGATGGGCGCAGATATTGGCACTGAAAAGCAGGGAGCCAACTGAGTCAATTAACCTGAATAAAGAAACTGAAGGTTCTTGCAGTAACAGAAGTGAAAATAGCTCTGATATCAAGTTAGATATTTCAAGAACACCGGCAATTGATAGTCCATTATTAAATCATCCAACGAGTAGACCTCGTTTTCCACCTACATCGATGAGGCCAACAGGTGTCGCACAACTTTTCCACAACAACAGCTCTTCAAGGCCTGATCATCATGTCCAATGCCATAACAAGATCGACCACATGGTTAAAGAAGAAAGCCTTAGCAACATGTTCTGTGCCATTGATGATCAAACTGGGTTTTGGCCATGGCTCGAGCAACAACATTTTAATTAAGATGTCGACTGTCCAGACCATCTTGGAATTATTATACACCACTATCCAAAGTTTGGCTACGTTTTTCTTTATCATTTTTATAATTAATTAAGTCCATGTCTTGGTACTTAATTAGGGTTGGTGTATAAATTAGGATTATATCAAGTTGAAATTTCAGCTATGGGTGGAGGATGAAGTTAGGGAAAGGGCTTATTAAGATCTTTTTATGATGAGGAATAAAGGGGTTATCTGTGTCTTTGAGTTATATACAATGCTTTTTGCTTATATTGGTTTTTTCATTAGAGAGATGAATCAATGGATGTTTGTTTGCTAGGTTGGATTTTTCTGGAATCCAAGTGAAATTTTATTTTGCTAGTGAATGGTTGGAGCTGCCTAAGACTAATATGGGCCATGAAATAAAAAATAAATAAAAAAAGGATTCTCTCTTTCTTACCCATATTTATTTTTAGTTTTCTTGCTTTGGAACCATGTCTTTGTTTGTACTACTAAAGAAAAAAAAAATTGCTTCTTGCAAGTGCTTTCTTCAAAGTCTTGGCAATGATTTCTTTACCCATTTCATCATTTTGTACTATATGGTAAGGAATTACCAAATGGTCATGACCAAATACTAATATTTACTTCAAATTCCAATTTTAATAAAATTAGTTAAGAGATTTTAATGTATTAATCAATATTACGAAAGAGATATACGTGGGAGAAAGAAAGAGAGTATCAAGCACACATTCCAAGAAAGAAAGAGGACAAACAGATGGGAGAGAAGAAGAAAACAAGGAGAGTTGGAAATGGTCATTCTCGTGAAGGGGACGTTAGCTATGTTTTGCTGACAAAGAAGGGAATGGCATCAAAAAGCTAATGTAATGTTATGTGTAACCCCAACTTTTGGCACTGACCATTTATAAATACTTTCTTTCTTTTTCTCTCTATATATACGTGAACAACAACAAACACCCTGTTCTGGATTCTTTGATTGAAGCATTCATCATCATGCATGTGACCCACTGTCACCCACTCCCTAGCATCCAACACAGTCCTTTCTCTCTTTCTTATATATGTATCTCCCCACTAACTTCCTTTTCACCATCTCTGCTTTCTTTGAATGTGATCTTCCCTTGCTTTTCCACAACTTGTACTATCTGCTGCTCCTTCTTCAACACACTCTCTCCCTTTGTGTTACAGACAAAAACAAAGTAAATTATTTATATCATATGGATAAATTACTATTACCCCTCTGAGATTTTACTTATTAACCTTTTAACTGTTTGTAAAATTTGTAATTTACCCTTTGTTTTGAGAGATACATATGTAATTATATATATAATTTTTCAGAGCTGGTATGCCCATGTTATTAGTCAAGTATGTGTAGGTCCCCATTGGTATACATGAATGCTTATCCAGTGTACCAGTCGCTCACTACTGTACCTTTCCGATATATATATATACATAGTCTATACGTTTAATCATGAATATGCACGAAAGGGTTACTTTCATTTGTCACTTGTATTACATATATCAACATCAGCTTGAGATCACTTTGTCTCTTGAGATTTTGAACTATCTTTATCTTGATTAGTGTTTTTCTATATTTAAGTCAAAAGGAAATAAATTACACAAGATAATTCTTTTTATCATCCGTTTTTTCATCCTAAAAAAAAAAAAAAAAAAACTATCCTTTTGAGAATAATAGATTTAAAAAAAATGTATATATCAGGAATTGAATTGAATTTCTAACATACAAAAAGAAAAATCCATTGAGTATTACTAGCTCAAAGAACGTAATTTTAATTAGAAAATGAAAATATCTTTGGTAGATTTCAGCCAAACCGTCATAACAGAATTAACTAGATTCCATTACCCAAATGACCCAATTGGATAGAAACAAAAGCAAGCATGTCATAAAATCTGGAAATCCCTTGTTATAATTTAAAAATGAGACCCCCAGACCCAGATAATTAGACGAAGATGAAGCACAAATATTGATAGTATCTTTATGGGATCATGTGATGTTCAGAATTCAGATATTAATCTTTGGAAATTTTGGCATTTGATGACAGGTTTAGATACCAAAATAGAGTTTACAATTATAAAAAAATCATAGTGGCCATGTGAATAGTGGAGTTTCTGCACTTGTAATTAATGGATCATTATGATAATTAATTAATTAATCCTCCAAAAATCAGAGAAATCCCAGCATGTTTGCTATTATTGCAACCCAAAAAAAATATTAAGACGACATCTAACATGTGATGAGCAATAGCATAATTAATTAATTATGTTAGAATTATTGGAATTTGATAGTGTAAATATATTTTTTGAGATCACGTTGAAGTGTCAATTTAATTAATATACGGTCAACGGTTAATATATTATTTAATTAAAAATCAAAATTTTATATGCTAGATTTTGGAAAGGTATCTTGCAGTTGCATTTAATCTATGATATGGATAAATACTCGTTTAGGTAATTTTTTTGAGATTTGTTGCTTATTATATATTTAGGGCCAAGCTTTGATGAGTTGGAAAAAACCTCAAGCTCTCAATGAAGCTAAGGGTTATGGATTTAATTCACTAAATAAATTCATGTAAACTGGGGACAATTTGATCATCCATGACTGTGTAACTTAGGCAATTTTGCATTTTTATTTTCAAAAAATTCCATTCAATTAAAGCAAGTACGGTCAATGAGAGACCTCAAACTCGAGTTCTTTCCAAATGCCAAAAGAAAATGAGTCTCAACGTTAGATCCAGATCATCATGACCTGCTTGATCATTAAAATATTAATGTTTTAAATATAGTTTATTATTTTGATTTAGCCTCGGTGAAACTTATAGGCTAAAACATGAACCGAACAATGGCCCATTTATTCTTTTGGGTTTGTTCACAACCCAGATCTTCTGCTTTAGGATTAGCCCAGTCCATAGCCCAAACAAAATAGTGATCCATGAATATGCCACGTGGATAGTAATAAGCCATTGATAACAGCCTTTGTGGCTCCCACACATTTCTCTTCAGCCAATAGAAACGTCGAATTCTCCATTGTCACAAAAGCTTACTTTTCAGCTTCACTGGCCATCACCCATTTCCCTCGCTGTTCTCAAAACGGATAATAATCACCATGGCCTCTCGTCTCCTCTCACCTCCCGCCACCACCACCACCACAGCTACCGGAACGCCATCCATCACACACCAATCTCTATTTATCTCCTCTAAATTCCCTTTCCCCACTTTCCGTTCCAAAATTCACAGACCAATCACCAAACTCCAAGTCTCCTCTCCAACAAACAAATCCATCACCAGCAAAACCTCTCCGTCGAAAAAACCCAGCGAAGAAACCATCTTTTTCGACGGGGGAGCTCACTACGGCGACCTATTAGCGAATCTGCTACTGGGTTTTACTCTTCTTTGGTTACCGTTGACTTTAGCTGCAGTTTCAAGGGCGTTTTATCTAAGATACAGGTTTACGAACCTGCGCGTGACGGTGATTTCGGGATTGACGGGGCAAGATAGGAGCGATTTCTCTTACAAGGTGATAAAGGATGTGCAAGTAGTGCCAAGATTTATAGGTGAATGGGGTGATGTTGTGATTACATTGAAAGATGGGACCAAAGTGGATTTAAGGAGTGTGCCTAAGTTTAGAGAGATTGCCAAATATTGCCTTGCTATGGCTGAAAAGCCTGTCGTTTTGAAGGAGAGTGGACCTAAAGGTTTTTAAGAGGGGTTTGGTTATGAGAATTATGTTTCTCTTTCTTTCGAAAGGTATGTAAATCTTTTTTTTTTTTTTCTTTTTTTGCTAATTTTGTTGAACTAATGTTGCAATTATAGATAATTTTTTAGAAAATATATATAATACTCTTTTTTTTAAGATAATCGAAAAATAGCTTGGTTAGATTGTTCTGAGTTTAGTTGCATGTTGCAATTACAAGTTTATTTCACCCATTTTGAAGGGTATTTTGATTTTATTTTCTGAAATTGTTTGGTTGCTTTGTTTGCATTGTGAAAATCATGAACTTTAACCCTTTTTGTTATTTTTTAAAATTTTATGAATTTAATTCGTATGTCGCGATAATAATATTTACAACTTACAGGTTTATGGAGTTTTTTTTTTTTTCCTTGAAAGATAGTCATGGGCTGATAAATTGAGAAAGACGATGCACATGTCCAATCTATTATATTGGACGTAAAAACAGTTGCCTTGATCAATGAACGGGCCTGATTCGCTGATTTAAGAACAAAAACAATAGAAACAATTTTCTGTGTTACCAATACAAATTTTTAGATCCATTAGAAATATATTCCAACATATGTAACGCTTACGAATTTTGTGATTAATATATAGAACTAGATACCCTTATTCTATGCAATGGAACTTTTGGTTCGTCTATTTATTATATATAAGGAAGTCATCTTTTTTCAGTGACAAAATTGCAGCTTGAGCTCACTTTTGCCTTGATAATTAACATAAGAGATTTGGAGTTATTTGCCAGCCAATCGCTAAATGTGATTTGCCCATATTTGCAACAACTCGTATGCAATTTATGGGCTATAATATTGTGCAGGCCCGCCAGACAAATTTATGAAGAGAAGACTTTATTTAAAGGGCTTTAGGCCCGGAGAAATGGCCCAAAATAGGTTGTTTGTTGATAGTACTTGATAACTAGTGAACTTTCGATTCTTGAATCTTGATGTCTGTTTTGTACATGAGAAATTTTTAAAAGGGCAAATTCCCTGAATGGGCTGGTCTTTCTTCAACACGGATGTGGAATGTCTTACGCGTTCAGCATTTGTCCTGTAAATGCTCATTTCAACAGGATCCGACCCGACCGAATCTAACAGATAAATTTCAGTCCATTTATAAATGGGGCAAGTATTGATACCTACTGATCTGCGAGCTAATCTGAATCCGATCTAATTAATTCTCTTTTTTATATATAAAAAAAAGATTTTTTTAGTGATTTTATGTATATTAACTACACCCGAGCCCATCTGAATTTGAACTGGATTTAATTTAATGCGGGACAGGTACTCAGTAGATATTATTCTTTATTGCTGCATGGGATATGCATATTATAAAATTCAATCCAAACTTGATTCTTAGTCATAATTTAATGAAGAAAGGTGTTAGGATCTGATTGATTTAATTGGATATTTTATTAACAAATAAATAAATAATAGGGAGTAACATTGCTATTTGCAATTTGCAAAATTTAATAATAATTAAAAATCTTGTTAAATTTTGAAACTTCGGTTTAATTATTTTATGTATAAAACTCAAGTTGGACTTTAAAAGATTAAAACTTGAACTCGGTTAGCTCACAGCTTGAGTTTATACTCGTTTACAGACTCAGCTTTGTAAGTGTTATTGAATATGCGCAAACCAACATCTTTTTTAGAAGAACCTTAATTGGACATATTAAACATTAATTGTTAGCACTCATATTTACTAAATTTGAAATGTTTGTGTACCATATGACACATATTCAGGATTTTTTTTTTTTTTTCTTAGTTTGCCCAAACGGACTCGAAATGGAAAAGTTGTTTTTGTTGTTTAGTTGTGATCAATGAGACTGAATTATTATAACTTGAAAAGGGAGATGTTTGGTACGAATAGTTTATGGACATGTGTTAGGTATGTAGCCCTGCCCTCTCTTACTTGTTTGTGTTATTGAAGAACCATTCTTCTTTAAATAATGTTCAGTTGTTGACGTTGCGTTATGTCCAAAACAAAAGTAGCAGCTAAGTCTTAACTGGTAGGACTGGATGTTAGCGAGTTAGTTGGGCATACCGATTAAATCTGGTTGCAAATCTTACGTACGAGAAAGAAACAACCATGTCCCATAATGTTGACTCACAAATACCTTATGTCAGAAGATACACTCCTTGAATTATTGAGTCTAACAAATATCCATTCGTTTCAAACGACATGCAGTTGCCGTGAACTTGAGGGCGTACTCCGTTCCTCATGAACCATTGATAGCACCTTTTCTCCTTTAAACATTGTTAGCACTTCCATTCGCATTCCAATCAATAATCCATAGGTCAAAGGAAGGTAAAGAAACAAGAAGTCATTTCCTTTCTACCAGGGAAACTGATTTTTATTTATTTATTTATTCACATTGCTAATTCTTCTATTTATTCCTTTTATAATAATTCAACTACATCGTTTCTTTGACAATGGTAAGATTTGAGTGGTCATCGGCGACCGCGTGTTTTCTGAAAATGAAAACACACAAAACGAGCAGTGTTTAGTAGAAACGACATTGTTTTTATGTTCCTGAAGAAAAGACCAAACATTAAACAAAACTAACAGTGGGCTGTAACGTCAAACGACACTATTTATTGTGGATGGAACCCACACGCATATGCTGTGTTCCCCAGACGAGCAAGCGAAGAAGTAATAAAACGATACTTCGGCATCAACACCAATACCTTTTGCGAGCACCAGGCACGACTGTGCTAGGCCTTGCAAGATTTCAATATTTTGTAGGGTCAATGACTAATTGTCAGTCTTTATCAAAGATAATCAATCGGGATATTATTAATTGATTAAATATGCTCACTCTGCATGCCGTGTATCATGTCTTCTTTGACTTTTTGGGCCTCTACTGTGGCCCATGAACAACCTTCAACTTGTATTTTATGTTGTTTGTCAAGGAAAATCTAAGCCTAGATTGTTTGTATTAGCCTGTTAGGCATATCTATATCTACCTTTTCAACCACACTCTGATCATGAGCTTATTGCTCATAGATATTTCGTTTTCGATTGGCAACAGAGTTTTCTTTGTCAGGTTATTGATTGAGATTCAATTTTTAAAGCCAATATTTCAGAGTGTTTAGGAATAAGATTTTAATCTTAATTGATATGCATGCATGCATGGTTAATCAGTCTGAAACTACCTTTAATCATTGAGGAAAAAAAAAATTCTGACTTCTTGTCTCATAGACTCAAGTCTCAACCACTAAAAATATTATTTATACAGGGGGGATAGTCTTCTTTAAAACATCAAATTAATAAAAATTCCTATAGTTAAACAGAAAAATTCATACATTTCATTTCTCACATACAGATTAGTTGCGAGCACAATAATCTTTAATTAGATATAAATATATATTAGGCAGGCCTGGATACATGTAGACTCAGTCGATGACCTTGAACTTTGCAATTGACTGGGAATGGGAGGAATTAGATGCAAAAGCAACGGTGTGTTTAATTAACAGCTTAATATCTCTTTTAAGCATTAAGAATAATTAGAGTAATCAGATAATAAAAAATAATAAAAAAAAAAGATTATACTTGCTGGTTGCATCTAGCTAGCTATCTCTGGCCTCTCTCTGGGGAGAAGTAATCGATTGAGTTCTTGGGTCCACTGTTTTTCTTCAAAAAATATATATAAAAAAAATAAAAAATCTCTCCAACTATGCAGAAGAAAGAACTCCATGATCAAGAGGGTTCGAGACAGTATGATTACAAATATGACGCATGGGGTTAGAGAACACTTGGCTGGCTCCATTGCAGTTATAACCTAGGAGCCAAATGAGAAATTTTTATATTAAAAAGTTTCAATGAAGTAGTTGTATTTTGCAGAAAGAAACAGTGCTAAGCCAACATAAACTCTCAGTCCCAGCCTTAGTTGTGCGATTGAGTGCTATATACAGGGTCCCAGTAATCTTTGAAAGGGAATCATTCATTTGACAGAGCCATAAACTTCAGTTAAAAAAGAAAAAAAAAATAGCAATCAAAAGCACCTAGCTGCTTCAATGATATATAATGTTATGGAACTTAAGGATTGGAATGAACCTGACAAGAAAAATGTGAAAAAAGGTTAAAAACCGAAAAAGGAAGTAATGATAAAAACAGCTATAAGTTTCTCTTGTTGGAGAAGGTTCATCGATTTCTTTGTTTGTAGCGTGCACCTGCACTGCAACTGCAACGATTGTAATTCAATTCAAATGTTCTAGTATTGGGATGGAAAGTACTGTAATGTGTATGGATTTTGAAATAGTGGGGTCAGAAATACCTGATAAGGAAACTTCATAGAAGTTTCTTTTTAGTTAATACCTTTTGTTTTAATTATTTTTTTGTATTTTTCTACCCAATGAGCTGGGACATGACAGTAACATGGGAACATGATAATGTCGACCAAAAATTGGTTAAAGAACATTACATGGAGCTGATTCATATAATTAACAGTTAATACTGTTGCGTATTGTTTTAAAATTTTTTTGAATCAGTCAAACTGAATCGCATTTATATTATTTAGATTTTATTAATCTTATAAAAATAATTGTTAATAAAATTATTTTTTCAAATCAATACTTTTTTATGATCATTTTATTCATAGTTATTTAAAAATTAAAAAACTAAAATTTTACTAGATACCAATAATAATCGCTAACCACAGTTCCCTTATGTGAGCGTAAAACGTAAAATCAACTATGGCTGATGTGACAAAAGTATTAGAGGCAAAAAAGCTACAATAAATAAAAAATTACAGAAAAAATAATGTCAAATACAGAGTATAAGTACTGACTACAGGTATGTACAGATACAGAATACTGACACATTCTCTATGTCCCATAATACTTTGCTAATCAAATGTCATAATCTCCAAGACTTGGGCAGTGTAAAAATATAAAGAAAGAAAAGGAGAAAAAATGGACCAACCTAAACAACTCATATAAAGAAACTGAAACTGAAACTGGGGTTACCAATTCTCGTCTTTTGACCCATGTCCATTAATTCTTTTCTTTTCAATTTCTTATTATTATTATTTTTTAATATAATTAATTAGAAAAAGCAGAGAGAAGAAGGTTGTGGTGGCAGTGACTGGTGGTGGAAATGGTGGTGTCAAGTCAAAGTTAATATTTTTTTTCCCCTGGCAGAGCAAAGAGGAGGACTGAGACTGAGTTGTTCTGCTAAGTTAGGTGAGAATGTGAGGTCTTCTATAAACACATCTTTATTGAAAGATGAGTAAAGAGATAGAGAAATTTTAGATTGCCAGAATGTAAAATTATCCTCGATCTCACTTTTGCCAGTCTGATTTTACGATATTTTAATTCTAGATTCTCTGCTGTAAAAGGCCTCTATATATTACTCTACCCTCTATAAAAAATTTCCCATTTTTAGTACACCTTAATAGTTTCCATTTGCCAATACTTGAATGTAACAGCATCACCCCACCGCCTTTATATTCGAAGCTCGATTTAGTAAAAACTTGCTTGAATTCGTTCAATAAGCTTATTGAACTAAACTTGAGTTTGGGTCATTAGCTCACGAACTAGCTTTCTCAAATCAAGCCTTCCAAGAATGAATAGCTTGGAAAATAGTGCAAATAAAAAAAATCAAGATTTGAACCTTGGAAATATATAGTAATATTTGATTTATACACGAGGGAGGCAATTGACCTCCTCTCCAAATGAATAGCTTTCTCCCTAAACCTTCCAACCCATTGAGTAATATCGAAATAGAAAATATGACTTCATAGGTGATAATGGTATTTTATATAAAGAAACAAATATGTAAAAATATTTCTAGAACTCGAAAATGCTCTTGGCTAAGAGTTCTCGTGTGTTATAGACTTACCTTTAAAAGAAAAACAAATCTTATACATAAGGCAATATTGCTTTCCATTAAGTCCAAAATCCTAATTGCACCATAGGGGGCCTATAAGCATGCTTTTGTTTAAATTGATATTATCTAGATCATACTATTTTGCAACAATGGCGGGAAAGAAAAGAGGTGGAGGTCTAATAGGACATAGGCTTTGGATTATGTTGTCATGACAAAGAAATGGGGATCCCCTGCCTCGATGACTATATCTTCATGGGACCTTCAATTCAAATTAAATTTTTAAATAAATTTATTATTTGAGGCAGTAGAACATTTAAAATGAACATAAAATACAAATATGTATTTTTCTGATAATTGATTCAACTGGGTATGTTTGACCATCCTTGATTTAGGCAAAATGCTTCTTATATTGTCCCTCCATTGTAGAAAGAAACTTCTGCACCTTTTGATTAAACCAACTGAGCATCATTTCTAACACTAACCTATGTGAGATAGAGTAGAACAGAACGTAATTTGGTATCTAAAATAGGTACGAAGTCTGAATTTTAAAATTAAAAAGAGCAAACTAGTGAATGCAAAAAATTAAAGGAGAATCCACTTTTAACTATGCCAATTACCTCAAAATAAAAAACGAAGGGGAACAAGTGATTACAAAAGGGAAATAGGAATATCAGTATGAAGAGGGCATAGGATTCCCAAAAGCTTTCTCTTTAGCAAGAGCGTGCTTTGTAGAAAAAGATAAGGAGAGAAAGTGAGTGAAGTGAAGATACAAAACCCCAACCTTGAAAAGGTGGCTCTCATATCAAACAAGTATAGGAATCCCAAGCACTTGAAACCCAACATTCACTTAAAGTTAAATAAAAATTATAAAAAAAAGAAAAATAAATAAAAGTGTAGCATAAATATGTGTTCCAAATTTTTGGTTCCACACGTGGGGCCTTTACAACTCTATTTCTTTCTCTTTTTTTTTTACATGGGATCGAGGAATATGTTTTTTTTTTATAATAAAGCTAGAACAAGCTTTGTCATTCTATTATGAAAATAACTAATTTTGACGAATAAACTTGAAATCAAGATCAACTTAATTGATTTTTGCGGAACAACTCAAATTAAGTTTACGTTTAAAAAAAAAAGGGTGTGGCACTACAATTATTGATCAACATGAAAAATGAAAAGTTTAGAAACCTTAAGACAAAATGTATAAAGTAGTTTGTACTCTTTGATTTTGATTATTGGTTGATTAATTATACAACAAATCAAGCTTTATTTTGCAGGGCAAAAACACTTTCTCTTTTTCGAATTTCTTATCATTCTTCTTTTGATCATTAGTCCAAACTTGATTTAGTGAAAAAGAAAATAATTAGGAAGAGCCTAAACAAATCAAGAATTGGGTCCCTTAGAAAGAAAAGTAAGTGTGTAATCTTTGTTAAACAAGTTATGAATTGGAATATTATGGGACAATGCACTAACAACAAGACAAATTAACAAGTACTTAGGCCATAAACATGATTTCATTACATTGTATTCTATTGAAAAGGCAGTTCACCGGATAAAAGTTATCTCAGACAGTTTTGTTTTTAACTTTCCCAAAAAGAGTGAAAATTCTGTTTGGATATATACCTTTGCCCTATGGTGCACTCAAAGTTTAAAAAAGGATAATCTTTTATATTAATTTCTCATTACCAAACAAGGAATTAATGTGTTCAATGCAATGTTCAAAAGTGATTTTATTTTGAAATATAAAGATTAAGAGAATTTAATTTCCATAGCAATCTTTTTCTTTTTTTTTTCTTCTTTTTATTCTCTCCTTTGGTTCTTTGAAAGTTAGAGATTAGAGGGTTCTTTTCATGGGCCCTTGACATGAACAAGGCAATTGAAATTCCTATCAAAAATACAACTTTTTCACCCAAAAAAGGGCCAAAAGAAGACGTGGATTACTTATTCAAATTGAATTCTTAATTCATTAGGTGATACATATACATACCAATTCAATCTTTAGTTTTTTTTTTTTTTCCGGGTGTTTGAAAATTAATTATACACACGTGTCTCTATACTCAATTCAAAAATGATATTCAGATAAAATTATTTTAAAAATCGAATTCTAAGTTTCGATCCATCAATCTCGTGAATAAAATTTATCTAGAAATACAATTCAATTCAAAGATTAGGATGTGTAATTTTATATTTAATTTATTGATGAAACTCATTAATATTAGAAAAGCTATTAGAAGTAGAGTTGATATTGGTCCTTCATTAATTATTTTGGTCACACTCATAGGATTATAATATGAATTGTACAATATCATCATGATAAAACACCATCATTTAAAGATGATTTAAAAACAAAAAGCAATAATTTTCAAAATTACTAATTAAACGGAGAGGTTAAAGAAAAGCTAAATAAGCTATATAAGAGAGAATAGAATGTGGCATAGAGCCCCGTTTCTGCAGTCCAATCTTAGAACAAAGCTAGAAGTTATGATAAGCTCATTGAATATTTAGTACCTCATCATTTCCCTTCTCCTTTTTTGTTGAGAATGGGAGCCTAAAAAGGCCCACGTGTTAATTTTTATTTAATTTATTATTTTTTACAGAAAATAAAGGTTGTGAAAGAGAAGAGACACTTGGCATGATTTGATTGGTGAGTTGGCCGCTCTTGCTTGGTATGATGATGCATTAAGCCCCACCCCATCTAATCAAATATCAATCTCTTTGGGAACTTGGGCCTCTCTATGCCAAAGCTCCACTAACAAAATCATACCTTTGTATTTTTAGTTAGTTTAGAAATTTTTTATTCGTTATTGCTAATGGTCATACATCTAATAATATTGCATGGTTTTGGTGGCCACAAAACTATTGTTCTTGCTAGCTTTTTGCACCAAATGACGATAGAATATTATCTTAATTGCACCATCTAGTTGATTAGTATAAATTAATTAATTAATCTTAGGTGAAAAATCAAATTAATTATATATGTCTCATAAGGAAAAAAAAAATTATGCATCAAATTAGTTTTAATTAATATAAACTAATGATATAATATTCAAATGTTAGTCTCATAATGTAAAAATAACGTTTTTATTTTTTAAAAAATATTTTATCAATGTGTAAAAAAAAATTATTAATTAGTTTCCAGCTCCCTCTCAAAACTATCACAATCAAATATAATAAGCTAAATGATTAGAATGGCTTAATTATTTAATAATAGGTTTCTGAAGTGAGGTTAATTAAAGTGAAAAAGAAAAAGGAAAAGAAAGGCCATTCTCTTTTTTTATTTTTCATAATTCCACTGATGCAGATAGATTAAATAAACTAATTACGAATAAATATGTAAGATTAAACTATCAAAATACATATATTAAGCACATGGATAGCCTCTCCTTTGTTAGGTGAGGACCCCTTACGTTGTGGGTTTTGACAGGCAAAATCTTGAAATCGTAATAATAATAGTTTCCTCCTATATAAGTTATTTGATTTCTCTGCTATCATTTTAGTCAAATCAATGTGCCTTGCTCATGTGATCAAAACGCTCTCGCGAGTTCTCCCAACCCCAACTTTTTGAGTCACAGTAGCAACATCAGTACTACTTGCCATAACCATAACCATAGCCATAGCCATCACTTCTCTTTTTCTCCCTCTCTAAAAACCCATATATACATTGTCTCCAACATAACGATAATATATATATATATATATATATATATATAAAAGACCATATGATCTCCATTCTCATTTAAATTTGTCGCAGCACCCAAAAAATAAACATGGGATGGGACCCTAGCCAAACGCGTTTCTAATGATTTTCACGTCCCATTTGTCAAAAGATTAGGAAATATTAGGATCAGCAATATCTTTTGCATTATATATATATATATCACTAGGAAAACATAAACAGAAAAAAGTGGTCGCTAGTAGTGGCTATATACATATAGGTTCGAGCCAAGACAAAAGAAAATGACCTAATATCAACGTACGTTCAGCATCATTCAAAGCCGAAACATGACAAAATTAGGGCATAATGGGATAGGAGGAGGAAGAGGAGGAGGAAGAGGAGAGGCTATTTTCCTTCTCCTTTTTGTTTTTCTTATTCTTTTTTGAAAATTAGGGTTTTATTTGAAAGTTTTTTGAAAGAGAGATGTATGTTATATATGAAATGAAGCTTTTACATAGGGTTCCACTGGGTCGGTCTTTTTTAGGTTTTTCTGGTCCTTTGATGGCTGCATGTGGGACAAATACCCACCGACCCCATCTCTCTGCCCTTGCTTAGCCATTTCTCCACTTTTACATGAACAACATTTTTCTTACTATAAGATTCCCTCTCCAAAAAAGCCACTGTCTTTGTAATTGTGTATCTGTCTATTATAGTATTATTATTCTCTATCTCTTTTTTGTTATTTCAATATGAAATTTAAAAGGTTTCATATTCGACTCTTATCTATATTTCAATTTCAGTACAAAGCAAACGAGATTCCATTTTTATTCCTTCATGTCATTTTTAATATTGTTTGTAATTATAAAAATTTATATATTCTATTTTGATTTTTATAAATCAAATAGTACTAACACTGCTTTTCTTTTTGGCGGGAGATTTCATTGTCAAGAAAAAAAAAAAAAAATAATGAGTCTTGGCAGGATCCAGCATTGCCAGATTTTAAAAGACACTGCACATACAACACAACATTACCCATTTGGCCATTTCTCTTTTCTATATCCACCCACGTGTCAAAAACCTGTCTCGTCCACGTGGATTTGCATTTTGGTAGGTAATATCGTTTGGTTATGTTCATAGGGCACAACAACACATTATATATCCATTGTTTACTATAAATACCTTCTACTACTTGATAGGTTTCAAAGACTATGAAGTACTTAGTTTAGGTATGACAATGAGAATGCGTTAATATTAAAGTGAAGAAAAAGTAGTATATATCTATTGAATTTTGTATTTCTTTTTTGCCCTAATTAATTTAATTTCTTCATTGCTTTCAATTTTAAAACAATAGAGGCCCACGTGGACTTATAAATTCATTCAATATTCAGCTAAAGTTCAAATTGTTCATAATATATTGTAGTTAGGTTTAAGTCATTTCATTATCTAATTTATTTAATTTTTCTTTTCTTAATGTAATAATGGTCTATTTGACAAGAAACGTTACAATGATGTGTGCAATAAATCACCTATATTTGACACATCCGAATGTAGATTTTGTAGATATTCACGTGAAGTGACTTTTTCAATTCGATTTTCTCCATTCACAATATCAGAATTCAAACTCTAGATGTTGATTAAGCGATGCAACATCTCATCCCACTAGATTACATTTTCTTGCAATTCATAGATTGGGAGTTTATTTATTTTTTTATATATATCTGTATTTCTTCTTTGATTTCCTTTCAATTTAAAGGCTGGAATTTTCTGTCACCAAATTTTGTTGGTCAGGAAAATTGACTGATTCTAGAAAGTAGAAATTGAAGTATTGAGTTTGAATTTTCAGCGATAGATATGCTGAAATTCAACACGTTTTGGAAATAAATTAATATTATTTCGCTAATTAATTAAATCAGGTAATACCTTAATTTTTTAATTTGACAGTACAACATAATTCCCATGCAAGTCAATATTTTTTCATTTAATAACAATAATTGAAAATAAAAATCTAATGAGAAAAAAAAATAAAATAGCATAGTGGTTTCGCAATCGATAAGAACGTGTTTTGCTTACATATACTTACCACCAAATAGGCAACACCACACAGTCCAATATAAAAAATAATTTTCAATTTTCAATTTTCAAAATCCCAATCTCTCCCTCTCAGTCTCACCGTCACTACAAACACTTCCCGGCACCCGTACCCCAACGAACATGAATTAGTTGGAAATGTCAGGAAACTCTCGTTATCTCTTCCACGCACCTCGAGCGTGTACATCACTGTCCAATGATATCGAAGAAGTGCCCAGCTTTCCATCCAGTAGCAGTATAGTCGGGCGCTCAATACGCCGACTGAAAACGCGCGTGAAGAAACTACCCATTGACAGAGTGGAAAAGGGGAAAAATGGGAGTTGCTCAATTTGCATGATTGAGATAAAAGGAATTGCAAAGGAAAAATAAAATGAAAAATCCAAAAAAATCATTGAATTGAAATGAAGAAATGGAATTGTGAAGGAGTTGAACTGTTAGGTCACGAAGAAGGTCATGTCCTCCTTTAAAAAATTAAATCACAAAAAAAAAAAAAAAAAATTTCAAACCAAATGATTAAGTAACATATCCACAAAATTATTTAATTTAAAATATTTATTAATATTCATATGTCACTCTCACCCTATGTAATTATTAATTTAATCTATTTTAATTATATAACATGTTTTTTAATTTTTTAACCTTTGCAAGTTTGCCCGTTATGTTCTTGAATTTTCATTCATTTACTTTGGACTTTTTTTTTTTAGCGTACATTGGACTTTTACTTCGGTAAAAATTAAATGATAAATTCAAGTTATTAACAGCAGTAAATAAATCAAATAAAAAGATGATATACGGAAAATTTAAGGATTTAATGCCGATAAATAAAAATTTAAGTATTTAATAGGCAAGATTTACTATGATATGATATGTGAAATTACCGTCCTATCCGATGACATATTGGATTTGTGATGTATAAAATTGAAATAGCAGAAGATGTAGTGTAGTGTAGTTTTAATGTAGCAATGAGGCGGTAGCGTTGAATGACATCCAAAATCTCGTGGATTTCAGCGTTTTTATTATTTTTATTTCTGCTCATTTTCAAATTTGCGTTCAGGCCCGCGCACTAAAGCAAGAATCCGTTGATCTAAATTAATAGTATTTCCCAATTCTTTTTTCAAAAAAAAAAAAAATACATTATACACTAACTAAATATAAAACAAAAAACCTTTCTTTACTATACATTTCAAAAAGAGAGAGAAACGTAAGAAAATCATTATTCACACTCACTATCTCCACAAGTTCCAATCTCTGCAATCGATCCCTCTCATTGCTTCTCTTTTCTGTTCCATTTTCTTTCTTCTCTACTTAGTTTTGATCTCATTTGAATATATTTTAGATCTATATGCCCTTTGCTTTTTTTATCATCTGGATATATATACACACACATACATACATACTACACACAATATAATCAAAATCCCAAACCTCGATTTTCGAGCTACCCTGTATACAAAGTGTCGCCGTTTCTATCCGTCAACCATCCATTTCCGGTCCCCGATTTATTTTATGGTGGAACAATAGAAACATTTGTTAGTCGCTATTGGAGTTGTGACTTTTGGCGTTTTTGCCTTTTATTCTTTTTTTTTTTTTTGTTCTTCTTTTTTTGGCGATTGATAACGAGAACAGAAAGTTAGAATCCGAGGCAAAATTTGTGGATGCTCTATAGTCTGTAGACTAGTATAAACCGAAAGAAAGAGGGAGAAGGGAATGGGGACTGAGAGCTCCGTTTGAACCCAATAGTACCTGTGTAAAGATTGAAAAGAGGTAGCTAAGCTTTTGGGTCCTCTTTTAGGGAAATCAATTTTTTTTTTTTTTTACTTTTTTATTTTTGGGTTTGATAAATGGTTGGCTTTATAGCATGCCAGTGGTTTTGATAAAGGAGGGAGCGTCAAAGGAAACAGAGAGAGAGGGATAATAATTAGTGAGTCAAAAATGCAAGAAACGAAGAAGAAGAATAATGGAGGCAATGAAGATTCTAGGAAGAAGGAAAGACATATAGTTACATGGACCCAACAGGTTTCCTGCTTCTTCTTCTTTGTTTTGTTCTGTTTCTTGTTGTATTGGGAGAGATATTGACTGGAATCGTGTGAGTGCAGGAGGATGATATTCTTCGGCAACAAATTAGCTTACATGGAACTGAAAAGTGAGGACTTTTACCTTATTTTTGCTTTCTTTTCTTTTTTTGGCTATCTGGGTTTTTCAAGTTGCATTAAGTTTTTGGCACAATCAAACTTAGAGGGTTTCTTTTTGTTATTCTTTTATTACAGTTGGGCGATTATTGCATCAAAATTCAAGGACAAAACAACAAGACAGTGCAGAAGAAGGTGTGTTGATGATAATGGTGGTAACAAAATAAAAAATCATCCATTAATCATCTGTTTAGACTATAGTTATTTGTTTATTTAGTGAAAGCAGAGACTTTTATTAATTTTGTTTTAATTATTAGCATCATCTGTTCTGTAATATTTTGTATTATTATTGTAGATGGTACACATATTTGAATTCTGATTTCAAAAAGGGGGGATGGTCACCAGAGGAAGACATGCTCTTGTGTGAGGTAATTGGATTTCTGTTTGTGCTTTTTGCAGCCTTAATAAACCTGTACAGCTTGTTTTATTCTCTAATGGTCAAATAATGATTGATCGTAAAAGGCCCCTTCTATAGTGAAGTATTCTATAACTCGTATAAGCTGCCTATGCCTTGGCAGTGCTTCTTCAAACAAATACTATCTTTTCCCCCCTTTTCTTTTGTGATTCCTTTATCACTTGGGGGATATTAGATCTCAAGTTTTTGAAATGGCAAAGAATATTTCAACTAAGGCTGGACTGAGAAATACTTGTTCTTCTTCCAGTACGAAAATGCTGAGCAGAAACAGCTATTACACTTCAGTTTAGATTGGGTTATCCTACCGTTGGATGTGGTTGCAATATCTGATAAGTTTGAGATGATCTGCAGGCTCAGAAAATATTTGGTAACAGATGGACAGAAATAGCAAAAGTTGTATCTGGCAGGTATGAACCATCTTCGCCACAGTATAATCAGAGGTTCTCTTTTCTGATTATATACTTATCTTTTTTTAAATTTTTTGCTCATACAGAACAGATAATGCTGTGAAGAATCGGTTCTCGACTCTATGCAAGAAGAGAGCAAAATATGAGGCCTTAGCAAAAGAGAATAGAAATTCATATATCAACTCGAACAACAAAAGAATCCTTTTTCATGATGGGTTAAATGCAGATGGAACTCCTGAAAATGCATTGCCTGCTAAGAAGACGAGGTACAACAGGTTTAGGTGTCTTGATATCGTAGGCAATTCCAAAAGGACTTCATATAGTAATATCCATGTTTCCTGTTATCCAGGAGGTCCCACATCCCTGATCATACAGAACAGTGCAAACTTGCAGACAGATTGCACCCGCAATGTGGTAATCAGCAGCCTAGGCCTCCATTTGCAGTCTTGGCTCAAAATTTCCATAATGTTAATGTTGTTGCCCAGCATCCTGCTGTCAATGCCAAAGAGGGTTCTGTTGATGGTAAATCAACGTAAAAAATGATTTTTTATTTTTTAAAGTAAGATGTAACTAGAATTCTTTACATAACTTGGAAACATAGTCGGCGGTTCACAATGTACAAAATATCTACTGAAAATAAACATCTTGATCAGTTATATTTGTGTTCATCAAACATCTTATGAATCTTAATGTCCTCTTTCTTGCGGTTCATTTTGCAGCTCAAAACAGTAAAATTGAGGGAACATTTCTCAGAAAGGATGATCCAAAGATAATTGCTTTGATGCAGCAGGCGGAGCTGCTCAGTTCGCTTGCACTGAAAGTTAATACAGAGAACACAGACCAGAGCTTAGAAAATGCTTGGAAGGTGAGCTCATGTAATTGGCTAGGGAGAATCTTTTACTGGCATTCAGTAGCGGATATAGAATCTCTATTCTGGGAGATAGATTATCAAGAGGAAGGGGGCATGAGTATTGGAGAATTGAGGTTAAGTGAAAATTACAGGGACCAGACATGAGCATAGCATGATAGTATCATGGATGGTACAAGTGGGGATTCAAGTCGATTGAATATGTTAAATGCATATTCATTCTTATAAAGAATAGATGTAACCTTCTGCAAAAATAGCTTTGCCTTTTTGTCAGGCAAAGTACGTGCTTAGTCGTAAAAATGCCTAAATTTATTATGTACACTGGTCTCATTGATAGAATAGATATGGCACAAGATTTAGCATGTCCTCATACTTTTCATTAAATGTGACGTTCAGGTTCTTCAAGATTTCCTGAATCGGAAAGAAAATGATATCTTCAGATGTAGAATTGCTGGCATTGATTTTCAACTTGAAGACTTCAAAGATTTGATTGAGGATTTACGAAGTTGTAACGATGGAAGTCAGCCATCATGGAGGTACTTACTGGATGGTTACTATTTCAGGTTTGAGCAAGTTTTGCACATCATAGAGTGTCTAATTTATTGTTGGAAAATGTTGTAGGCAACCTGATCTCTACGAGGACTCTCCAGCCAGTTCTGAGTACAGCACAGGATCAACTCTCATGCCTAATACAGCCCTTGGTAAAACAGAACAATCTCAGGCTGAGATTAGTGCACTGCATAAGGATATTGAAAATGAGTTACAGTCGGTTCATATTAAAGAACAAAATGATGTGGATGAATGTGACAAAGAAATCATTTCGTGTACAAGAATTTCTCAAGGTAATAAATATTGATCTGATGAAAGACCCTAAGATGTGCAGTTTTTGTTATCAACTTATCATGCGGAAGGCAATCCCATAAAATTGTGTTAATCTAAACTTATTGCAGCGGAGATATTTCCACCTTTTGATGAACAAACAAACAATGATATAGTTGTTTCTGCCTCATCAAGTACAGAGTTCGGTTCACCTCTTCAAGTTACCCCACTTTTCAGATCTTTAGCAGCAGGCATTCCCAGCCCAAAATTTTCAGAAAGTGTAAGTTTAACTCAAACCATTTACCCTATGGGATATAAAACACATTGGCTGTGGTTGATAATGCTTGGATTTTCCCATCATCAAGGAAGCAGAATTAGAATTAGTAGTAGTGGTAAGCTTACCGTGGCAGCAGAGTAGCAACAGTGATATCATTAATTCTACTAGAAGGATTTCTGGATTTTCAGAGGCTGCATTAGAATTAACAGTAGTAGTTACCTTATTGAATATGAGCACAATAGAAGTGGGAAGTCATATGAATACTGAAACTTGCTCCTTCCTGGACCTTAATGTAGTAATAGCGGTAGCAGGAAGTGGAGAAGCATCGATTATTAAGTCATCAGTAACAGCAGTATCAGGCATGTCATCAGATTCATCCTATTTTTAGATTAATTATTGACTAACTAGGAAGTTTTGGGGAATGCTAACTACTAAAAATGTTGTTAGACTTCTGAAGTTGGTATATTAGTGAGTGGTCTAGGTGATGGCAGTAAAGGTGATGAGGATATAGCACTTAGGCCTGCTATCTATCAATCGATTAGATGAACTTTTTATAGTGATAATCAAGCCATCATGTCTATAAGATGATTAGTCGTAGTTGTATTAGTAGGAGAGGGTGCTGTGTCTTGGCCAATCGAGAATTGGTTAGTAAGTCTAGGACCACATGTTTACTGGTAATGTTTGATTTGTAGATGTAACCAAACACAGTGGTAGCTGCTGCATTTAGAACCATTTCTGTCTAAAATAATTAATCCTATATTTGGATAAAATTATTTAAACAAGGGATTTGGTTTTGGTGTTTGTTAAATTGTTCGGTTAAAAGTGAGCCTATTTTTTAATTAGACTAACAGTTAAATTTTAAAGTCATAGAGATATTGCAGAAAACTCAACTGACCTGGTTTTGAAATTATGCCGTTTTATAGGATATTTTAAAGTCTACGGTCGAATAAGTTTTTTCTGTCCCCCTCACATATTTGAATGTAAATTTAGATTCATGAATCTAAACAATTACAAAAAAACCTGTGTTGTCACATTTGAATTGTATAATTTCAGAACTCTTCAGACCAAGGCAGGGTAAACTCAAGTTGCTTTGAAATCCTAAAGAGCATTAGCCTGCAATACTTATATAGTGAATGGTTCCACTCTCAAAATCACCTAAGTTAACCTGAAGTCAAAATCCAAGAAATATAGGGAATTGAATTTTGTGTCTGCTTCTGTCAGCCTCTACAAACTTACATAGGTTATTGTAAATCAAATTACCAAAATTGTTATTAGATTCAAGGGACAAAGAAGCAGAGAATGATGCTTCATGGAATTATGTGCAGATAGTCGACTTAGGAAACAACTATGTTTTACCATAGGAGGTAGACCACAAGTGTGCTGCATGCCAAGCAGAACTGTTACATAACGTTTGCTCCATCTTTTGCCATTAACCCAGTTTTTGGATCTTATTTTCAATTTTACCTTACACAATTATTCAATTCTAATTTTATCTAACCAGAAAGATTAAACCACCATTCATCCTCATAGCCTGAGTGTGTAAAATTGCTAATGAGATGTATATCGTTCAAACAAAAAGTTACAATGTGCTTTTTAAGGATGTGTATCAGAACAACTACCAAAACACATAAAGGATTATTTCTTACGTGTTGTAACTGCTATCTAAGCAAAGCATTTGGTAGCTATATGTAAACAATCTGAGAAGCTCAAGCAAATCAAGTATGGTTCTACGATTGCATATAACTGCTTTGAGAATATTGTTGATGATGGGCTACTAAAGGTTACTGGATGGTACACTTTTAGTTACTCCGCGTGGCAAATCTAGATCAAATGGCAATTTGAAAATAGATAGAAACAATGTCTTGTCTCAAAGCATAGTAAGGTATCTGGAATATGAGTTTTGAGGCATTGTCTCTCAATTTTTAACGTTGATAAATTTTTTCCGCAAGTGGCATCCTGATTTTGTGAAGTGAAGAGCCAATTCCTTATTCATAGGTTGCTAGCATTGCTGTTTATGCATTACTATCTTATATGTGCACATGAAAGTGAATTCTTGAAACATCTAACAAATTGTTCTTTTTTTTTTTTTTGCAGGAAAGGAACTTCCTACTAAAAACACTTGGAGTGGAGTCTCCTTGTTCCAATCCAAACTTGAATCCATCTCAACCACCACCTTGCAAAAGAGCCCTCCTTCAAAGTCTATAACAAACCTCTCTGAGCCTTCATACAAACAGAAAATTGTCCAGCCCTATACCTCATCTTTAAATTCCAGGGACATCACTCATTCAATGAGTTCTTTTCCTCTAGTTAAAAAGTTCAGTTCCCTAGGATTGCAGCCGTTATGGCCCGAAGTTTTATTAGGAGGCATATTAGATCTGCATTCCAAAACTTCATGTCTAGAATGCAATGGTGCATTCTAGCATCTCAGACACATCTAACCCCGTGATCTGAGTTCATTTTTCTTTTTTTTTTTTTTTCTACTAGAAGAGTACAACCCTAATACTCACATTTGATAGTAGTGTGCTTGTTAATGCGTGCCATTCTTTTGTTTGTCCTGATTTGGTTTCGGATGTTCCGATCCAGTTTTTGGCCTTTTGATTCATCGTTGTACAGAACCTTCTATATAAGTATGTAGTCAGAGTGTAATTATACAAATGGCAACTCGCCATATATGATTAAACAAGCAGAAGAAAGAACAAAAAAGAAAGTTAAAGGAGGATTAACCAGCTGATTGGATTCCATTTTGTTGTTTTTGAGTGTGAATATAGGTATAGAATAAGTTTTTCTCTTCCTTTTTTGCCCTTTCCTGATTTCTAATGTAATAGAACTTCATGTGATGGCAATGAAAATATGATTTGGTTTTGGTGTGCATTTTACTCTATTGAACTATAACCCGTTTTGCATTTACCTCGTTATACTTACTACCATGCAAAGTATGAGAATTCTGCAGCAGAACGTGCACCATTGAACATGCACACACAGAAAGCTTGAAAAATGATTACTTAGACTCTTGCTCTTTAGCTCTAGGAAACAAAGAGGGAAAATGGAAAGAAAATGCCCAATGCCTAGTGTGACCATATTGCTGCATTTTCTTACCCTATCTCTGTTTGTTTCCAAGAACTAGAATCTAACTCTTTTGCTGTCATAAAAGTAAGAAACTCAATTAAAAGAGAGCACAAAAGAAAATGAAGACAAAGGAAGAAAGAAGAGAGATGGAAATTGGTTTTACTTACAGATTAGAAAGACAATTACTACTTGTGTTGATGTGGCATCAAAGAAACAATCCAACTCTTCTTGCTCTGTCTTTCTGAGCTTTCGGTTTCCCTCCGTGGACCGGGGAGTGTTGTGGGGAAGAAGGGTCCTTAGAAGTTTTGTTAATTAGAATGGTGGACTCATATTTGGCAGTGATTGCAAGTGGAAGACAGATATAATAATGACCAAAGCAAAAGTTAAGGGTAAAAGAAGGAGAGGGAACTTCATACAAAATAAAGTGTACTCATTGGACAACTTTCTCGAGAGAAGTTATAGACATATAGTTGACTATTTAAATTCAAATGAATAAAAAAAAAAAAATTGATCTTAAGAATACACTGCAATTGAAGCTTCTGATTTTTCTACTAAACCCCACCTAATCATCTTAAGTGTGACAAACGTATACTATTTTCCTTTTTCTTTTTTTAATATTATGGGAAGGAATTTGAGTTTAAATCTATTATTCTTTTGAGGGTTGCATTATTATAAAAAATTATTTAATATTATGTTCGAGCTGACAACTATTGATTAGAAGTCATTAAAATTTGATTTTAAACTGAATTTTTTAAATGCTAGTTAGAAGCATTTCAAACTTATTTTTTTCTCAACAACACTTAAATAATAATGCTTTTTCGAAAAAATAATTTAAACCACAATTTCAAATATGTTTTTTTTCCCTACTGGATTTGCCATGCACCTCAAATAAGAGGAGATATCTATTAGAAAGCCCTCAATGAAAGCATAGTGATAATTAGACCTAAGCACCATTTCTGAAATTGAACCAGGATGGTTGAGAACCCCTCGAGACCTGAACTGTGGTTCAGCAGTTTTGGTGCCCCTAAACCAATTAGAACTGCCAGGTTCCAAACCAAAATTAAAAAAATAATAACAAATGTCAAAAACTCGACTAAACCGGAACCGGACCCGGACCGTGACCCCCTCGTCATGATCCTCCTTTTATGGCAGATTTTCGTATCATCATTTCATTAGCAGAAGAGATAGGCAGAGACAGCAATTGATTAGATATACTAACTGCAGTGGGGTAAAAAAATTATTATAAGGCTTAACCACAAAAAAAAAAAATCAAAACTTATCAGTTTTTTCAAATTTGACTAATACTTTTAATTTTATCAATTAATGCTTTGTACTTTTTTTTTTTTTTTGTCAATTATAGCATTTGTCTAGAATATATTAATATTGCTGATGTGTCTATTAATAGTCTAATTTTTTCTATATCACGTCCACGTGGACATGACACGTAAGAAAACTAACTAAATGTTTAATCACCAAAAAAAATTTAAACTTATGAGTTTTTTTTTTAAATTTAGCCAATATTTTTAATTTTATCAATAAATACCAGATATTTTTATGTTTTCGATTAGTTTTGGATTTAATACGGTTTGGTTTTGGTTGTGAATGGAATCTGGGCCACACCTGATGATATTTTTCATCCTATTCGTTTAATTAAAGTAATCACCAAAAATGTAGATTTATATTCCAACTTAATGTGTAAAAACCGTTAGGCTATACCCTTGATTATTATTAAATTTTATTTGAAATAATTAAAAATAATATATTTTTTTTCACTCATCTTACTATTGTAGTCTTGTTTGTTTATAAATACACGTATAATTATAATTTTAAACAGAGAGATCTTGAATCTTTGATAGTGGACTACTGGACCTCATCAAAAGAATTGAGTTCTTAGAAAATCATTTTTTTTTCTGAATCTCCCATTTGAACATAAAAAAAAAAAATTAAATTCCTTGAATTAATATTTCCAATCATGAATGAATTTTGACATAATTGGATTGAATACTTAAAGATCGAGTTTCCAAGGGGTAGAGAGTGGAAACTTGAAAGCAATTGGCGCTTAAACCACGCAAATTCACTTGTAATTATGTAATTAAGAAGCTAAATTAGATACTCAACCCCTCTCTCAATCACATGATCGTCAGGTAGGGATGCAAAATTTATAGTAAGGCTTAATTATAAAAAAAAGTCTGAATTTATAATTTTTTTTTAAATTTGGTCAATATTTTTAATTTTATCAATTCAATACCTTTTTTTATTTTTCTTTGTCAATTGTAGTCCATGTTTAGAATTTATCAATATTTGTTGATGTGTCCGTTAATAAAGTCCAATTTTTTTCATATCACGTTCACATGAACATGCCACATAAGAAAACTAAATAAAAGCTTAATTACAAAAAAAAAAAAACATAAACTTATGAATTTTGTTTTAAATTTAGCCAATTTGATCTTGTTTAATTTTCTTATGTTTTAGATTTGGCCAAAAGAAAGCATGATTAAGCCTTTTATTTTTATTTTTTTTATTTTTAGACTTAATCAACAAAAAAGCCTAAATTTATAAATTTTTTTAAATTTAGTCAATATTTTTAATTTTGTCAATCAATACTCTATATTTAATAGCTCCTATTTAGAATACGTCAATGTTTGCTGATATGTCGGTCAATAAGATTCAATTTTTTTCATATTACATCCACATGAAAATGCCACGTAAGAAAATTAACTAAAGACTTAATCACCAAAAAAAAACTTAAACTTATAATTTTTTTTTTCAAATTTGACCAATATTTTTAATTTTATCAATTAATACGTTATATTTATTATTATTTTTTTCGATATTGTTTTGCTGACTTCTAACCTTGTATGTATACCGATTACCATCACTGGCTGAAGTCCAGGATCCCCGAGCTACGATTCGGATTGAATCCGAGCTTATTCGGATTGAACTGGCGGCCGGCCCAATTTTAGCCCATTCGCCACAATAGCAAAGACGTGAGTTTGACATTAAATTGTCATTACAGTATAAGATCTATTTTGATTACATTCATCAAAATTCCTAGCTGCTGCCTATATTTGAAACCATTCAAACCTTTCTGGCTACAATAGCCATATACTATATGAAATAAGACAGATAAAAATTAGAGGAAACGAAAAAAGGAAAGAAATACTAAAAATACAAAAATGTTACTGTTACTTTTCCTCATGTAGCCTTTTTCTTCTTTTGCAGTTTCTGCAACTTCTTCCACTTGATATAGATCTGGTATGACAATCCTGAGAAGACCATGGCTACACATCCCCATTGTTTTGTTGACAGGGGATTGCCACTCAACACTGAAGAGACAACGATGCTCACGAATTTACGGGTTGTGGTGATGGTGGTGTTAGCAAGGGAGCCAAATCGGCTTATGGTTAAAAAGATGAAATTCTGCCCCACTGCACCACAGAGGCAATAGAGAAATATGTCCCAAGCTGCCTCAGGATGCTGCTTACAGAATTGAACTGCCTCAAATCCTATCCCCTGTGGCCATCCAAACATGTAGAGCATATTATATATGGTACCCCATAAGTTCATTCCCAGCATTATATCCCAGGCAGTAGTCTTTGGATACCTGAAAAAGAAAAGCTGATACAGAATGAGAAATGAAGATGCAGATGGGAACAAAATCGAGCATATAAAAAAGCATTTTTTTAATTTAGTTTATGTTAAATTTTCATGGTAGAACCAATAAACAAAATATATTAAATAAAATGAAATTCTCAATAGAGCATACCTTGCAGCCAGTGAATCCTGAGTAGCATTTGTAAACCCATCAAATGCAAGGTTCAAAAAACAAAGACCATATCCAAGGGGTGCATTTGGATGCGCCAGCTTGCTAATTGTCTTTGAGCTAGTCTGAAATTAGTCACAATATTCAAAGAGAAGAGTAAGAGTTAGCAATGAATCTTGAGCAGTTGAAAATAATTTTTCTAAATTCTCTAAATGCATTGCTTACCTTCAATAATGCAAATGTAGACACCCCTCCAGCAACAAGAAAGGTACATAAATACTCTGGAATAGTGTATCTTATACCATAAACTAAAGTGCCCATCAACATGACTGCAGAAGGTAAAAGGTCAATTAGGTATTAATATAGTTTTATAAAGAAATCTAGCGATAAGCAATTCCCAATTTCTCGCAAATGATTGAACACATCTTAATGCAGCAAATTGACCATTATCCCATAGAGTCAGATCCCAATTACTTGGTTATTATTCTGCTACTCGCACTAAATATCTTTTGATAAACAACAGAAATAAAAAGATAAAAAGACTCACCAAGTTCTGTGATCATAATATGCCATACTCTGGTACCCAAACAGCTACGAACACTATGCACTCGTCATTCTTAATTATGAAACAAATAAGACCTGAAGGTTCCTACTAACAACATCCCTCTATTAACTAATTAATAACCATGACCAAAATTGCATTTGCAGTAAAAAGGCACAAAACCAACTGCGTTAAAACAACATAACCTAACTGTACATTTTAGGCAATGGATTGAACTGAACGCTTAAGATATTTCAAGGGCTACAAAGATCTTACACATGATAAACTACATCTTGAAAAAAAATTGCCTTAATACAGGATATCACTCTCCAATAATTTTCTCATGATGAAAAACAAAAAAGACTTGTTGCATAGTACCATGAAAAACTACATTTCATAGTACCATCACTAGAATATTAATCAAAAAAGACTTGTTGCATTAGAAAGCAAAAAACAACAGCTAAAGACATTCAAACAAAAACAATCAAGCACTTCTTTCACAGCCTCTTACCTGGAATCATTTTCGAGGATTTTGCCAGGACCTGCAAGCACCAGGAACATCATTACTATCAGAAGAAAATAACTGCAATGCAAGGCTTAGTTGAAAAATAATAATGGCAAATTCAGCCCCACCATGACCATCTAGAACTACTTAGAACTGATATGAACTTATGACATACAAATAGATGTCACAATAAATGAGTTGCACAACCCATAAAAGGAAATGGACAAGAAACATGGGATTGAGGGAATATGTTCGAGAGTTATCAACATTCAACACTATACATTCACCAATTCAATACAACACCAGTAACACAGCATTGTTAAGATAACATCATTATTAACTTACATGTGGCATAACTGGTAATGACAACAGAGAAAAGTTCAACATGCCTGGGCAGGGTAACTGATATACTTTAAAGCCTCAATCCCCATGGCTGGACCAATAGTATTAGTAATGCCTGCGCTCCAATATGTCCACCAAGGAGCACCCCCAGCAGTGGCCCTTCTGGACCATATCTTTATCACTGTAGAATAAGAAGTAATTTTAGCCCCAACATATAAATTACACATTTCAATGAATAAACATATTTATTACAAAAGAAGGTACAAAGAAACTCACTTATATACGACCAAACCAAGCAGACAACGTTTTGTGCCAGATTCAGAAATGCCAAATGCTCAAACCTCTTCCCATCCGGACCAAATCGCTTTGTTGATCTACAGAAAAAGCAAGAAGTGTTGTCCATTCAATCATTCTCCAACCTCTCAAGGTACTCTAAGCTTAAAGGGGAGAGAAACTACTTAACGACATTCAACAGAATCAATACATTATCGGCCAAATGCATCTTATGTTCGTATTTCTTCATTTACATGGCAAACCTCATCCCTCCAACTACTTAATTAACATTGAAAATCAACGTTGACTTCGCAATTAAAAATGCATAATTGGAATCTTAAAATTACAGATTCAATTAACTATCAGTTCCAATCCAGAACCCCAACTCCTAAATTTTTTACCAAATCCAAATTCTGGACTAAAATTAGATTTAATCCTCCACAAAACTCCCAATTAATCCATCTCTTTACACTAAAATGTAGCTTGTTCCAAATAACAGATCTAAAATGAAACGAATAAACAAAATGATGCAAGAGAGAGAAATAAACATACAGAGTTTCTTGGAGAACACCTTGGTAAATGTACGCCGACCAGATCCCGGCAACACAGAAGGCCAACACCAGCACTCGTCGGAGACCGGAGCCGTGCGCTTCCATTTCGCCGCCGGCAATACCGATCACAAAATTTTGGCAGGATTTTCCCTTTTTTAATTATAATTTATACTTTTCACCGTAAATGGGAACAGTGAAAACCAGAAAGGAATCGATTGAGGAGGCAGAGAGCAGAGAGCAAAGAGCAAAATTCACAGAACAGGAAAGCAAGTACCGTTTCGAAATTAACGCCCTAGCTAAATTTCTCTTTCTTTCGAATTATAAGGGAGAAGAAACGAGACGAGCGCGAAGCAACGTGGCTGTTCCACGTGGATGTTTTTTATTGGATCAGTGACTTCATCTGTCGTTTCTCATTGGTTGTTGAAACGCGCAAACTTGTTCAAGGCTTTCGCTTCGTAACGTGGACAATCCATTTTCTGAATGTCCTTTTCCTTTTTCTTTTTGCACATTAAATTTAAGGCCCAAGCCCACCCAATCAATTCATTTTGGGCTACATTAGAAGTTAGGATTTGGGACCCAGTAATGTAGGCTTAGTACTTGGGGGGAAATTTTGTTATTAAAGTATTTTCTAGAAAATAAAAAATAAAAAAATAAATTCAATAACCCACTTTCCAAGAGTTCTTACATATTACAAATTTCCGATTCTCCTTTCGAAGTCCCATTGTATAATCTCCCTTGCCGAACAGTATGTTCTCCTCGGTCAGAATAGACCGGCAAATTCCTTTCATTAGAATCGTATTCAGAAAGTTCCCATTTCATGTGGCTCACTTAACTCGTGCTCTTTTTAAATGAGTAGTAATTATAATTAGTTTATTTTAGAAATAGCAACAAAGAAAATTTGTGAACAGAGTAATATTATGAGAATATTATGAAAATTAAAATAAAAAATAAAAACCACAAGCCCTGGGTTCAAATCTCAAGAGAATGTATTTAGAGGAATTTGGTGGCAATCCAACTTCTCGTCAAGATGCTATTGACCTAAAGTATTTTCTGTTTTATTTCCTCTTTTTCCCTTATGAAACGGTTAGAAACATGTGATGGGCTACCTGTGAAAATGTCAACAATAAATAGATATTTGTGTCTATTTTTCTTATGGGCATTTAATTTTCAAAATTTTTTAGAATGTTGAATTTCAATTAATAATTTTTAGAAAATTAATCTCTATTTTTTACTGTATAAAAATACTTCTCCATCTCAAAACGGTGATAACATAAATTTTTATCTAAAATAAGACATTTTTAAATTTTATAATAATATTTTATTATCACAAATATGTTACTTTTCATGAAAATTTTTATTACCATTCAAACACGAAAAATTTAATTATTGTGCAATACTTCCCAAAATTTTACTTTTTTTGTGAAAAGAAAATTTTGGTAAAAAAACCTAAATGATAATAATGAAATGCATTGAATGACACTTTTACAATTTGGGCTCTTCTAATATTATTATTATTATTATTAAGTTTTTAAATCCATTTTGAGGGTGTCATATATAAGGATTGATACTATCAATTTTAATAATTATACACGACAGTGATGTCAAAGTCAATTGTTATGAAAAGTAAAATATAAAATATCAATTAATAAAAGTAAAAGAATTGACTTAAATTATACAAATGTAAAAAGCTTCAAAATTGATTTTATTTATTTGTTCTAGCATAAATGTCAATATTCAAATGTCATTGATGAGATCTCATTTGGTTTAATTCATAGGTCGAGCAAAAGCATGAATACGGCAGCGATAGTCTGGAGTTGGGACGTGTATAAAAATCCAAAAACGAGTTGATTGAAGAAGTTTGGAGTGGAAGCAAAGCGGAGTTGTTTGCTGCCGTGATAAAGGGCGTCAAATAAGTCGGACGGGTCATCTCGGAAAGAGACCAAAGAACCACCGCGAGTGGCCAACGCCAGGTCACCCAGATCATAACGCGTGTGAACATAAAATAACCCCTGCGTAAATCATTATTTCTTTTTTTTCATTGCTAGGTTAAAAGTATCTTCAAATATTTTTTTCTCCTCAGTTACTATGTACGGTGAATATTTTATACTCTGAGATTACTCTTTACGGTAAAAAACGAGCACCTTTATATTACAATTACAAGCCCTTTATTTTTCAAAGCTCTTCTTTATTTAAGTTCCACTAAGATTTTTACTTTCCTTTGCAAAATTGGTCGGTAAAGTTGTGTTCAGCATAACCACTTCCCATGACCTATTTGATCTGGAAATTAGTTGCACATTTTGCTTCAGAAATAAGAAAAAGAACAAACAAAAAAGTTAGTTGGACAATACAACTACTTCAATGAATTTTACGTATTTTGGCACGTGATAATTTCCACTTTTAACCCGTTAGCTATTGTAATAGTTTTTTTAATTCTTAGTTATGAATTTTTAGTTGGTAATTATTTATAAATCAATTAAAATTAATACTGTTTGATAAAAATAATTATTTTATTAGCTATTTAACTTAAAATGATAAAAAATTATGAATTATTTAATTAGTTGAATTTTAAATAAAAACAATGAGTGCAATTGTTAAAAAATAATAATAATTTATGTGAAACTTTAAACGTTAAAATTTTTTAACATTTCATAAAATGCTAGCTTAAATTTTAAAATTTATTATAAAAATTATATTATTAAAGGGTATAATTAATAGAAACACAGCATTAAATATTAGCTCAAAAGTTACTTCAGAACACCAATTTAAAAAAAAAAAAAAAAGGAAAAGCTTTCTAACCTTTTACACTTGGAAATTGATGGTCAACCGTTGAATTATGAGCAAGTCTGATTATATGCTAATGGAGCTTGAATATGTAAAAGATTGCTGGTACCCATTATGCAGTGCTGCCAACCACTTATACTTGCCTTTTGAAACTGTAACAAAATAACAAATATAAAAATAATAAAACTCCCATAATTTTATAAACTAAATTATCATTTGTTTGAGTCCTCTCACACTCACTATTGTCATTTCAAACTTCAAAGTCCTAATTCCCTTCCTTTCAGCATTTGTTGACGGAATTTGTTCACTACTTGTTATAATAATAAGCTTATGTACATAAAACAATAATTGCCCATTTAATTATTCTTCTTAATCACAAATTAATTTAAGTTAAAAAAAGTTAAATTTTCAATTTAGAATCACCTTTTTTCGTTTCTGGAACATGTCCTATTCGTAGGTGGTGCGAAAGGAGAGTCCACATGAAAAGAATTTTGGTCTAAGGCATAATCAAAATATTCTAATGCTTAGTTGATTTCTTTTTCTTTTTATTTTTATTTAGCAATGAAAATTAAATAATAAAACTATTCTCTTTTCTAGTTTGAAGCAGTGGTGACAAATGACAAGGGGAGAAGACTTATTGGAAATAAATGGAAAAAAAGAAATCGTGGGGAGTGGTGTGACTTGTGAGGGTAGGGTACCATTTGGCATGGATGGACCCAATTGACGTAAGTTGCTTACTATGTGTGACGTTTTCTTTTTAATACCCACAATGTCCTCGCATTTTTTCTCTTTTTATTATTTCTTCAATGGCTTAAGAAATTATAGAAGAAAACCATATGAGGAGAGATAAAATACAGATAAATATATTTTTATATAAAAAATATAATAATAAACTATTTATTTAAAAGAATTTATAATTTTAATTTGAAATATCCATATTACTCAAATTCTTAAATAAATTCTAATAACAATCATAAATTACATCGGTAATAATAAAAATAAAAATGTATATTTTAACGGCACTAATTTCAAAAAGTTTTATGATTATTAAGAGTATGAAATCATTGATCCAATTGAACTAATTCATTTTGGTTCTGTTCTTTGATTTATTCGATTTGAGTCAAATTTATTCGATTCGAGTCGATTTCGTAAAAATTAATCAATTAATTTGAAATTAAATCAATATGATAAAAACCGATTAAATTGATTGGTTTGATTCAATTTATCACAAAAATTTCAGTTTGCATGTCTTATCAAAGTTTGGTTTGATTTGAAATGAACGGACACTGTGCTTGTCCCCAACGATAATTACCTTAATTAGTTAAATAAATATTAAGAATAATTATAATGAGTAAAATGATAATGACTAAATGTGTGAATTAAGATTGGATCACAGTGACTAAGATAGTAATGATTATTATTACAACATATGACCCATGTGATCTTGTATTAAGTCAACTAATTAATTACTCAGTTATTTAAATATTTTCAAGCTAGCAAATAATTATGAGTTTTGAGTGCATTGGAAGCAAAGTAAGCAAAATATGAGTTGAATGGAAAATGGAGCACGGGCCAAATATGTATTTTGCTTCTACGTTCCGTTCCTTCGTCAAATTACGTCACATGTTTCCACAATTTTGACCGGGGTAGTCTTTTTTTTTTCCTTACATTTTCACACTTATAGCTTATTGATAAAAAAAAAAAAAAAATTTTAAAATCATTTTCACACTTATAGCTTACATCACATTCTAGAAATTCTTTTATTAATATGTTATTTCATCTGATTCACTTTAAATAGTTTATATTTAAATGCGTTTTAGAAATTAATTTAAATAAAATAGAAATTATTAATACTCGTGTCAGATGATGTAATCTTTTTTTAATAAATTTATTTCTCAAAAACTGAATATTTATTATTATTTTTATTGAAATCGAGATTACTTACTATATTATTCATTGCATTATTAGTTATTATAATTTTTTATTAATAAATAAGGGTTTTTTTTTTCATAAATTTTATTATTAGAAAAATTATTTTTTAGTTAATTATTAAAATGTGATTTAGTTTAAATGTTTTATTCATTTTTTTTAATTTTTTAATTTATGCACAGGGAAAGCAAATGTTTCAAAGAAAATATTGATCCTATCTAAATACTTTTTCATAGTTTAAAAATTCAAATAAAGCTAGGAAGTTAAGAAAGATAAAAACAAAAAAGGATAATAAGGTAATTATGCATTTATGATATTTTAAGCAGAAATATAAAAGGGAAGGGGCGTTAATGTGAATTCAACAGTACAGCAAACAAAGCCAAACTAAAACGGTAGAGCTTGAGAAAGAGAGAGGTGCGCAGGTGCGCACGTCATTTTTGCGAGCAAGTCTCCACGCGTCGGTTGTGTCTACACTGTTTCACAACAATACAAAATTCCGAAAGGGGCTTTTCTGTCTCCCCTGCTGTGTATCTTCTCTTCTATTCTCACTTTCTTTCCTCTATCTCTCACGACATCTCATAAAACGGCGACTGGGTACCTTCCCCCTTCCTTATTTTTCTGCTTATCGAACCTAACTCTTCATCAATAAAACCCACCAGTTTTTGTACCTGTTTTTTAACTTTCTCCCTTTTAGATTGGATTGGAGACGTCAGTTTAATGGTATGGCTGCTATTTGTTGTTAGAGAAGCATTAGAAGAAGAAAGATAAAACATTGCGTGTTTGTGAGTTAAGAAAGTATCTTTGGTGCGTAAGGGTAACCCAATGGGAAACTGCTTAGATTCTTCTGCAGCTAAAGTAGATGCTACGCAAGGTTATAATACTTCTGGTAATTTTGCTTCAATTTTGACGTTTAAGTTGTTTATTCTTAGCTCTTTTATGCTTTTTTCTTTTGGGATTGCTTTATTTTTGGGGTTTCTGAACTCTGAAAGCTTTTTTTTTTTCCCTGTTGGGTTGGGGGGATTGAGCTTAGATACTTGCATTCATTTTATTGCTCTTGAAAATGCTTTACCCGTGTGCAAAATTCCGGCTTCTTTCACGAGGCCAATTCTTGTGAAGATTGGTTGTCACGTTTTGGTTCCTCTAATCCTTTGGTTGTTCAAATCCTTGAAGATTCAGCTTCTGGCCTTTTGCCATGTTCAAATCATGATTTATATGGAATTCCTTATATCCAAAACTGTAATAGTCCAACTTCTTTACAGGATAAAAATTTCCTTTAATTGTTGGGTTTTAGTTTTTACTAAAATAGATTCTTTTCTCGGTAATTTATACTTGGAAGTCAGGGAGTACCTGGTTAGTCTTCTATCAAGGCCGTTGAAGCTGTTTCCAGAATAATAAATTCTTAAAGTTTGAGTTTGTGATAAGTTATGGTAGGTGGATCTATACAGCCTGTAATTATGAGGTTGATTAGGGTTTTGATAGTTGTATTTATTGCAAGGGCTTAAAAGGGCTTGTTACCCCTATATTCCAATTTCATTTCTTTTTTCTTTTGCATAATTGCATTCATGCACAAGAATGGTACATGTGCTCATCTATATGATTTATGAATTGACTTTGAGAAGGAAAGAGCATCAGAGATTTCAATTAGAAGCTTAAATTTTAAGAACTTGTTTGTTTAGCTTGCAAGCATTTGGACTTTGGACGATGCAATGCAAATATTGACATTTGTTTCTTTTTATTTCGTGCCTGGTGCTGAGCTGTGGTACTGGTGGTAAAGGGAAAGTCTATGGATTTGGGTCACTGCTTGTTTCATTACTGAAATTGGATTTTCATTTTTCTCTTACTTGCATCAGGAGCGTCAAGAATTTCCAGCAAAACCAGCCGCTCTTCAGTTCCTTCTAGTTTGACCATCCCATCTTATAGTGAAAGGAGCACTTCTGATTGTCTTCCTACCCCAAGGACAGAAGGTGAAATATTGTCATCCCCAAATCTAAAGCCATTCTCATTCAATGAACTAAGGAATGCCACCAGAAACTTCCGTCCAGATAGTCTTCTGGGTGAAGGTGGTTTTGGTTATGTTTTCAAAGGATGGATTGATGAGAACACAATGACTGCTGTAAAGCCTGGATCGGGAATGGTTGTAGCAGTCAAGAAGCTTAAACCTGAGGGTTTCCAAGGTCACAAGGAGTGGTTGGTATGTCTCTTCTCCTGTGTAAGTTATTATATATATGTTTCCAATTGCTCTTTGCTTATTTACTAATAGCTAGCTGGTTTCAGACAGAAGTTAATTATCTTGGCCAACTTCATCATCCAAATCTGGTTAAACTGATTGGTTACTGCTTGGAGGGTGAGAACCGGCTTTTGGTCTATGAGTTTATGCCAAAAGGGAGCTTAGAGAATCATCTGTTCAGAAGTAAGTAATGCATTCTAGTTTATTGATTTGACAATCATTTTTGTCAGTATAGTATCCCATTCTACATTTGGCATTTTGAGAAATTCAATCCTTATGTTATTGCCAAGCTAATAGAAATCATGGATTTAAAAATTCTTATTCTTCCTTTTGGGATCCTCTGCATAAAGAAACTCAACTGCTCACAGCTTCCCTTTCCACCAGATATAATGTTGCTGTCTTCTTTTTTCTTTGCCATCTTAGGCAGGTCTTTTTGGTGATGATCTGCCATGCTGGGAATGACATCGTGTTTTCTAGATATAAATCTGCTTATTCATCATTAGAAAAGTCAATATTTCTCTTGCTGTGCTCACAATATTTCTTTCTTTATCCACTCTTGTTATGCTTCTTTTCAATGGTACAGTTTGTTCTTAGTTATAAAAGGTAGTCAACCCTGTGTAAGGGTAAGTTACCATGTTAGCAATGAGGATCAATTAGACCCCTTAGTTTCCAGTTTTGCCACGAGAGCATCCGTACTTGCATAGCAATCATCAGTATTTCCCAAAATTTGTGTATGAGGATGTCTAACTATGATGTGCATACTAATCTCAGCTCATGGATGAAACATAGACTTTGACGAATGGGTTTACCTTAGTATTTTAAATGATAGATGCTGGAATGCCACTTGCAGAGTTCAAGTGGCTCTCCATACTACTAGAACATATAATATAGGTCTTAATTGTGTAGGATTATGTCTTGTTACTAGCAGACTTTAAAAAAAATTGCTTTGATATGTTGAAACTCCTTGAGCATATATTCAAGAACACTTGGGTGAGCTTTGATTGATTTTTCTCTTCTTTTGTGTTTTCAGGAGGGCCACAGCCATTATCGTGGGCAGTGAGAATAAAAGTGGCCATTGGTGCTGCCAGAGGACTCTCTTTCCTTCATGATGCAAAATCCCAAGTCATATACCGTGATTTCAAGGCTTCTAATATTCTACTAGATGCTGTATGTTGAATAAAATGGGGGGCATGAAGTTTACTAATTTATTGTGTTTCTTTTTTTGGGATGAACTATGAGATTTATTTTTGTCGACAGGTTGCACATATAATATCATCCCATTAGATTTAATTAAGTTTCTGATGTTAATAGTTTATTGGGTATCCCTGCAGGAATTCAATGCAAAGCTTTCTGACTTTGGTTTGGCCAAGGCAGGCCCCACTGGTGATAGAACTCATGTGTCCACTCAAATCATCGGTACCCACGGCTATGCAGCGCCTGAATATGTTGCTACAGGTCTGTAAAGTTCTTGTCCATAATGCTACCACCATTTCCTTGTGTTATTTGTGAAACTATTTATTTGTCAATTTCTTACATTCTGATGCTGGATACATATTCCGAAGCCATGCAAGAATCTGAACCTAGAGTATGCATGTAACAAAGCTTCCAATGCTGAACAGGTAGGCTGACAGCGAAGAGTGATGTATACAGCTTTGGAGTTGTGTTGCTCGAACTTCTGTCTGGGAGACGTGCTGTTGATAAAACTAAGGTTGGTGTGGAGCAGAACCTGGTGGACTGGGCAAAACCGTACCTTGGTGACAAAAGAAAATTATTCCGGATAATGGACACCAAGTTGGGGGGACAGTATCCTCAGAAAGGAGCATATATGGCTGCTAGCCTTGCCTTACAGTGTCTAAGCTCTGAAGCCAAAGTTAGGCCTAGAATGTCAGAGGTGTTAGTGACATTGGAGCAAATTGAGTCCCCAAAAACTGCAGCAAAATTCTCCCAATCAGAGCATCAGGCAATTCAGATACCTGTCCGGAAGTCCCCAATGAGACAGCACCATTCTCCTCTTAATCTAACGCCTAGTGCTTCTCCATTGCTGTACCGCCGGCAATCTCCACGAGTACGCTGAGTAGAAACATATCTGTAAATTTTCATCTGCTTTCATATTTTCTTTGTGTAAAATGTAATTTGAGCATGTATCTTGCTGCAATTTTGAAATCAACAGATTATCACTACCTGCACTCGAAGATAAGTAGGGTTTTTTTTTTTTTTTTTTTTTTTTTTTTTTTTTTTTTTTTTTTTTTTTTTTTTTTTTTTTTGGTGATATTTTTTTTGTTGGATTGTTGATTTTATTTAATGGGGGGAAATTTTTTTTTTAAAATAAACATTATACTCTAAATTAATAATAAAAATAAACATACAAAAAAAATAAAAAAAAAAAAAAAAAAAAAAAAAAAAAAAAAAAAAAAAAAAAAAAAAAAAAAAAAAAAAAAAAAAAAAAAAAAAAAAAAATAAAAAATTAGCAAAAAGAAAAATTGTGATTAGTAAATAATTAAAAAAAAATTTATTAAAAAAGAAAGAAATTTAAAAAAAAAAAAAAAAAAAAAAAAAAAAAACAAAATTGAGCAAAAAGAATAAGTGTGATGAGTAATAAATTAAAACAAATTTTATAAAAAATGAAGGAATTTGATTAAATTAAAAAAAAAAAAAAAAGAAGACTAAGCAAAGTATAAAAAAAAAAAAAAAGGAAAGCCCTTATA